>CAXDIW010000413.1:0-237000 GCA_963989415.1 Cerceris ruficornis
AAGGATTAACAATGGGGCTCGTAGTTCACTTAAACTTGAAGAACACAAAACTGGCAAATGGTACTGTTTGGATGCTTTGCGTACATGTTTCTTAGACTATATGGAAGCAATATATACAAAGATATCAACCGTCTACGTGTTCCAATCATTGTTCTACTTGTCGAAATTTACAAATAATCTCCTTTAAAGGATTAACAATGGGTCTCGTAGTTCACTTAAACTTGAAGATCAAAAAATTGGCGATTGTTACTGTTTAGATGCTTTGCATATATGTTTCTTAGACTATTTAGAAGCAATATATAGAAAGATTTCACCCGTCTACCTGTTCCATTCATTGTTCTGCTTGTCGACAATTACAAATAATTTCCTTTAAAGGATTAACAATGGGGCTCGTTGTTCACTTAAACTTGAAGAACAATAAATTGGCGAATTTTACTGTTTCGATACTTTGCATATATGTTTCTTAGACTATTTAGAAGCAATATATAGAAAGATTTCACCCGTCTACCTGTTCTATTCATTGTTCTACTTGTAGAAAGTTACAAATAATTTCCATTTCATGATTATCAATGGGGTTCGCTGTTCACTTAAACTTGAAGAACAAAAAATTGGCGAATTGTACTGTTTGGATGCTTTGCATATATGTTTCTTAGACTATTTAGAAGCAATATATAGAAAGAATTCACCCGTCTACCTGTACTATTCATTGTTCTACTTGTAGAAAGTTACAAATAATTTCCATTTCATGATTATCAATGGGGCTCGCTGTTCACTTAAACTTGAAGATCAAAAAATTGGCGATTGTTACTGTTTAGATGCTTTGCATATAGGTTTCTTAGACTATATAGAAGCAATATATACAAAGAATTCAACCGTCTACCTGTTCCATTCATTGTTCTACTTGTAGAAAGTTACAAATAATTTCCATTTCATGATTATCAATGGGGCTCGCTGTTCACTTAAACTTGAAGAACAAAAAATTGGCGAATGGTACTGTTTGGATGCTTTGCATATATGTTTCTTAGATTATATAGAAGCAATATATACAAAGATTTCAACCGTCTTCCTGTTACATTCATTGTTCTGCTTGTCGAAAATTACAAATAATTTCCTTTAAAGGATTAACAATGGGGCTCGTTGTTCACTTAAACTTGAAGAACAATAAATTTGCGAATTTTACTGTTTGGATGCTTTGCATATATGTTTCTTAGACTATTTAGAAGCAATATATAGAAAGATTTCACCCGTATACCTGTACTATTCATTGTTCTACTTGTAGAAAGTTACAAATAATTTTCATTTCATGATTATCAATGGGGCTCGCTGTTCACTTAAACTTGAAGAACAAAAAATTGGCGATTGTTACTGTTTAGATGCTTTGCATATAGGTTTCGTAGACTATATAGAAGCAACATATACAAAGATTTCAACCGTCTACCTGATCCATTCATTGTTCTACTTGTCGAAATTTACAAATAATTTCCTTTAAAGGATTAACAATGGGGCTCGTAGTTCACTTAAACTTGAAGAACAAAAAATTGGCGAATTGTACTGTTTGGATGCTTTGCATATATGTTTCTTAGACTATTTAGAAGCAATATATAGAAAGATTTCACCCGTCTACCTGTACTATTCATTGTTCTACTTGTAGAAAGTTACAAATAATTTCCGTTTCATGATTATCAATGGGGCTCGTTCTTCACTTAAACTTGAAGAACAAAAAATTGGCGAATGGTACTGTTTGGATGCTTTGCATATATGTTTCTTAGATTATATAGAAGCAATATATACAAAGATTTCAACCGTCTACCTGTTCCATTCATTGTTCTACTTGTCGAAATTATCAAATAATTTCCTTTTATGGATTAACAATGGGGCTCGTTGTTCACTTAAACTTGAAGAACAATAAATTGGCGAATTGTACTGTTTGGATGCTTTGCATATATGTTTCTTAGACTATATAGACGCAATATATACAAGGATTTCAACCGTCTACCTGTTCGATTCATTGTTCTACTTGTCGAAATTTACAAATAATTTCCTTTAAAGGATTAACAATGGGGCTCGTAGTTCACTTAAACTTGAAGAACAAAAAATTGGCGAATTGTACTGTTTGGATGCTTTGCATATATGTTTCGTATATTATATAGAAGCAATATATACAATGATTTCAACCGTCTACCTGATCCATTCATTGTTCTACTTGTCGAAATTTACAAATAATTTCCTTTAAAGGATTAACAATGGGGCTCGTAGTTCACTTAAACTAGAAGAACAAAAAATTGGCCAATTGTACTGTTTGGATGCTTTGCATATATGTTTCTTAGACTATTTAGAAGCAATATATAGAAAGATTTCACCCGTCTACCTGTACTATTCATTGTTCTACTTGTAGAAAGTTACAAATAATTTCCGTTTCATGATTATCAATGGGGCTCGTTCTTCACTTAAACTTGAAGAACAAAAAATTGGCGAATTGTACTGTTTGGATGCTTTGCATATATGTTTCTTAGATTATATAGAAGCAATATATACAAAGATTTCAAACGTCTACCTGTTCCACTCATTGTTCTACTTGTCGAAAGTTACAAATAATTTCCGATAAAGGATTAACCATTGGGGCTCATTGTTCACTTAAACTTGAAGAACACAAAACTGGCGAATGGTACTGTTTGGATGCTTTGCGTACATGTTTCTTAGACTATATGGAAGCAATATATACAAAGATATCAACCGTCTACGTGTTCCAATCATTGTTCTACTTGTCGAAATTTACAAATAATCTCCTTTAAAGGATTAACAATGGGTCTCGTAGTTCACTTAAACTTGAAGATCAAAAAATTGGCGATTGTTACTGTTTAGATGCTTTGCATATATGTTTCTTAGACTATTTAGAAGCAATATATAGAAAGATTTCACCCGTCTACCTGTACTATTCATTGTTCTACTTGTAGATATTTAGAAATAATTTCCATTCCATGATTATCATTGGGGCTCGCTGTTCACTTAAACTTGAAGATCAAAAAATTGGCGATTGTTACTGTTTAGATGCTTTGCATATATGTTTCTTAGATTATATAGAAGCAATATATACAAAGATTTCAACCGTCTACCTGTTCCATTCATTGTTCTACTTGTCGAAGGTTACAAATAATTTCCGATAACGGATTAACCATTGGGGCTCATTGTTCACTTAAACTTGAAGAACAAAAAATTGGCGAATTGAACTGATTGGATGCTTTGAATATATGTTTCTTATACTATATAGAAGCAATATATACAAAGATTTCAACCGTCTACCTGTTCCATTCAATGTTCTACTTGTCGAAAGTTACAAATAATTTCCGATAAAGGATTAACAGTGGGGCTCATTGTTCACTTAAACTTGAAGAACAAAAAATTGGCGAATGGTACTGTTTGGATGCTTTGCATATATGTTTCTTAGACTATATGGAAGCAATATATACAAAGATTTCAACCGTCTGCGTGTTCCAATCATTGTTCTACTTGTAGAAAGTTACAATTAATTTCCGTTAAAGGATTAACAATGGGACTCGTAGTTCACTTAAACTTGAAGAACGAAAAATTGGCGAATTGTACTGTTTGGATGCTTTGCATATATGTTTCGTAGGCTATATAGAAGCAATATATACAAAGATTTCAACCGTCTACCTGTTCCATTCATTGTTCTACTTGTCGAAATTTACAAATAATTTCCTTTAAAGGATTAACAATGGGGCTCGTTGTTCACTTAAACTTGAAGATCAAAAAATTGGCGATTGTTACTGTTTAGATGCTTTCCATATATGTTTCTTAGATTATATAGAAGCAATATATACAAAGATTTCAACCGTCTACCTGTTCCACTCATTGTTCTACTTGTCGAAAATTACAAATAATTTCCGATAAAGGATTAACCATTGGGGCTCATTGTTCACTTAAATTTGAAGAACAAAAAATTGGCGAATGGTACTGTTTGGATGCTTTGCGTACATGTTTCTTAGACTATATGGAAGCAATATATACAAAGATTTCATCCGTCTACCTGTTCCATTCATTGTTCTACTTGTCGAAATTTACAAATAATTTCCTTTAAAGGATTAACAATGGGGCTCGTAGTTCACTTAAACTTGAAGTACAAACAATTGGCGAATTGTACTGTTTGGATGCTTTGCATATATGTTTCTTAGACTATATAGAAGCAATATATACAATGATTTCAACAGTCTACCTGTTCCATTCATTGTTCTACTTGTCGAAAGTTACAAATAATTTCCGATAACGGATTAACCATTGGGGCTCATTGTTCACTTAAACTTGAAGAACAAAAAATTGGCGAATTTTACTGTTTGGATGCTTTGCATATATGTTTCTTAGACTATATAGAAGCAATATATACAAAGATTTCAACCGTCTACCTGTTCCATTCATTGTTCTACTTGTCGAAAATTACAAATAATTTCCGATAAAGGATTAACCATTGGGGCTCATTGTTCACTTAAATTTGAAGAACAAAAAATTGGCGAATGGTACTGTTTGGATGCTTTGCGTACATGTTTCTTAGACTATATGGAAGCAATATATACAAAGATTTCATCCGTCTACCTGTTCCATTCATTGTTCTACTTGTCGAAATTTACAAATAATTTCCTTTAAAGGATTAACAATGGGGCTCGTAGTTCACTTAAACTTGAAGTACAAACAATTGGCGAATTGTACTGTTTGGATGCTTTGCATATATGTTTAGTAGACTATATAGAAGCAATATATACAAAGATTTCATCCGTCTACCTGTTCCATTCATTGTTCTACTTGTCGAAATTTACAAATAATTTCCTTTAAAGGATTAACAATGGGGCTCGTTGTTCACTTAAACTTGAAGAACAATAAATTGGCGAATTGTACTGTTTGGATGCTTTGCATATATGTTTCTTAGACTATATAGACGCAATATATACAAGGATTTCTACCGTCTACCTGTTCCATTCATTGTTCTACTTGTCGAAAGTTACAAATAATTACCGATAAAGGATTAACAATTGGGGCTCATTGTTCACTTAAACTTGAAGAACAAAAAATTGGCGACTGGTACTGTTTGGATGCTTTGCATATATGTTTCTTAGACTATATAGAAGCAATATATACAAAGATTTCAACCGTCTACCTGTTCCATTCAATGTTCTACTTGTCGAAAGTTACAAATAATTTCCGATAAAGGATTAACAATGGGGCTCATTGTTCACTTAAACTTGAAGAACAAAAAATTGGCGAATGGTACTGTTTGGATGCTTTGCATATATGTTTCTAAGACTATATGGAAGCAATGTATACAAAGACTTCAACCGTCTACCTGATCCATTCATTGTTCTACTTGTCGAAATTTACAAATAATTTCCTTTAAAGGATTAAAAATGGGGCTCGTAGTTCACTTAAACTTGAAGAACAAAAAATTGGCGAATGGTACTGTTTGGATGCTTTGCATATATGTTTCTAAGACTATATGGAAGCAATGTATACAAAGACTTCAACCGTCTACCTGATCCATTCATTGTTCTACTTGTCGAAATTTACAAATAATTTCCTTTAAAGGATTAACAATGGGGCTCGTAGTTCACTTAAACTTGAAGAACAAAAAATTGGCGAATGGTACTGTTTGGATGCTTTGCATATATGTTTCTTAGACTATTTAGATGCAATATATAGAAAGATTTCACCCGTCTACCTGTACTATTCATTGTTCTACTTGTAGAAAGTTACAAATAATTTCCATTTCATGATTATCAATCGGGCTCGTAGTTCACTTAAACTTGAAGAACAAAAAATTGGCGAATTGTACTGTTTGGATGCTTTGCATATATGTTTCTTATACTATATAGAAGCAATATATACAAAGATTTCAACCGTCTACCTGTTCTATTCATTGTTCTACTTGTAGAAAGTTACAAATAATTTCCATTTCATGATTATCAATGGGGTTCGCTGTTCACTTAAACTTGAAGAACAAAAAATTGGCGAATTGTACTGTTTGGATGCTTTGCATATATGTTTCTTAGACTATTTAGAAGCAATATATAGAAAGAATTCACCCGTCTACCTGTACTATTCATTGTTCTACTTGTAGAAAGTTACAAATAATTTCCATTTCATGATTATCAATGGGGCTCGCTGTTCACTTAAACTTGAAGAACAAAAAATTGGCGAATTGTACTGTTTGGATGCTTTGCATATATGTTTCTTAGACTATTTAGAAGCAATATATAGAAAGATTTCACCCGTCTACCTGTACTATTCATTGTTCTACTTGTAGAAAGTTACAAATAATTTCCGTTTCATGATTATCAATGGGGCTCGTTCTTCACTTAAACTTGAAGAACAAAAAATTTGCGAATGGTACTGTTTGGATGCTTTGCATATATGTTTCTTAGATTATATAGAAGCAATATATACAAAGATTTCAACCGTCTACCTGTTCCATTCATTGTTCTACTTGTCGAAAATTACAAATAATTTCCGATAAAGGATTAACCATTGGGGCTCATTGTTCACTTAAACTTGAAGAACAAAAAATTGGCGAATGGTACTGTTTGGATGCTTTGCGTACATGTTTCTTAGACTATATGGAAGCAATATATACAAAGATATCAACCGTCTACGTGTTCCAATCATTGTTCTACTTGTCGAAATTTACAAATAATCTCCTTTAAAGGATTAACAATGGGGCTCGTAGTTCACTTAAACTTGAAGAACAAAAAATTGGCGAATTGCACTGTTTGGATGCTTTGCATATATGTTTCGTAGGCTATATAGAAGCAATATATACAAAGATTTCAACCGTCTACCTGTTCCATTCATTGTTCTACTTATCGAAATTTACAAATAATTTCCTTTAAAGGATTAACAATGGGGCTCGTAGTTCACTTAAACTTGAAGAACAAATATTGGCGAATTGTGCTGTTTGGATGCTTTGCGTACATGTTTCTTAGATTATATAGAAGCAATATATACAAAGATTTCAACCGTCTACCTGTTCCATTCATTGTTCTGCTTGTCGAAAATTACAAATAATTTCCTTTAAAGGATTAGCAATGGGGCTCGTTGTTCACTTAAACTTGAAGAACAATAAATTGGCGAATTTTACTGTTTCGATACTTTGCATATATGTTTCTTAGACTATTTAGAAGCAATATATAGAAAGATTTCACCCGTCTACCTGTTCCATTCATTGTTCTACTTGTAGAAAGTTACAAATAATTTCCATTTCATGATTATCAATGGGGCTCGCTGTTCACTTAAACTTGAAGAACAAAAAATTGGCGAATGGTACTGTTTGGATGCTTTGCATATATGTTTCTTAGATTATATAGAAGCAATATATACAAAGATTTCAACCGTCTTCCTGTTACATTCATTGTTCTGCTTGTCGAAAATTACAAATAATTTCCTTTAAAGGATTAACAATGGGGCTCGTTGTTCACTTAAACTTGAAGAACAATAAATTTGCGAATTTTACTGTTTGGATGCTTTGCATATATGTTTCTTAGACTATTTAGAAGCAATATATAGAAAGATTTCACCCGTATACCTGTACTATTCATTGTTCTACTTGTAGAAATTTACAAATAATTTTCATTTCATGATTATCAATGGGGCTCGCTGTTCACTTAAACTTGAAGAACAAAAAATTGGCGATTGTTACTGTTTAGATGCTTTGCATATAGGTTTCGTAGACTATATAGAAGCAACATATACAAAGATTTCAACCGTCTACCTGATCCATTCATTGTTCTACTTGTCGAAATTTACAAATAATTTCCTTTAAAGGATTAACAATGGGGCTCGTAGTTCACTTAAACTTGAAGAACAAAAAATTGGCGAATTGTACTGTTTGGATGCTTTGCATATATGTTTCTTAGACTATTTAGAAGCAATATATAGAAAGATTTCACCCGTCTACCTGTACTATTCATTGTTCTACTTGTAGAAAGTTACAAATAATTTCCGTTTCATGATTATCAATTGGGCTCGTTCTTCACTTAAACTTGAAGAACAAAAAATTGGCGAATGGTACTGTTTGGATGCTTTGCATATATGTTTCTTAGATTATATAGAAGCAATATATACAAAGATTTCAACCGTCTACCTGTTCCATTCATTGTTCTACTTGTCGAAATTATCAAATAATTTCCTTTTATGGATTAACAATGGGGCTCGTTGTTCACTTAAACTTGAAGAACAATAAATTGGCGAATTGTACTGTTTGGATGCTTTGCATATATGTTTCTTAGACTATATAGACGCAATATATACAAGGATTTCAACCGTCTACCTGTTCGATTCATTGTTCTACTTGTCGAAAGTTACAAATAATTTCCTTTAAAGGATTAACAATGGGGCTCGTAGTTCACTTAAACTTGAAGAACAAAAAATTGGCGAATTGTACTGTTTGGATGCTTTGCATATATGTTTCGTATATTATATAGAAGCAATATATACAATGATTTCAACCGTCTACCTGATCCATTCATTGTTCTACTTGTCGAAATTTACAAATAATTTCCTTTAAAGGATTAACAATGGGGCTCGTAGTTCACTTAAACTAGAAGAACAAAAAATTGGCCAATTGTACTGTTTGGATGCTTTGCATATATGTTTCTTAGACTATTTAGAAGCAATATATAGAAAGATTTCACCCGTCTACCTGTACTATTCATTGTTCTACTTGTAGAAAGTTACAAATAATTTCCGTTTCATGATTATCAATGGGGCTCGTTCTTCACTTAAACTTGAAGAACAAAAAATTGGCGAATTGTACTGTTTGGATGCTTTGCATATATGTTTCTTAGATTATATAGAAGCAATATATACAAAGATTTCAAACGTCTACCTGTTCCACTCATTGTTCTACTTGTCGAAAGTTACAAATAATTTCCGATAAAGGATTAACCATTGGGGCTCATTGTTCACTTAAACTTGAAGAACACAAAACTGGCGAATGGTACTGTTTGGATGCTTTGCGTACATGTTTCTTAGACTATATGGAAGCAATATATACAAAGATATCAACCGTCTACGTGTTCCAATCATTGTTCTACTTGTCGAAATTTACAAATAATCTCCTTTAAAGGATTAACAATGGGTCTCGTAGTTCACTTAAACTTGAAGATCAAAAAATTGGCGATTGTTACTGTTTAGATGCTTTGCATATATGTTTCTTAGACTATTTAGAAGCAATATATAGAAAGATTTCACCCGTCTACCTGTACTATTCATTGTTCTACTTGTAGATATTTAGAAATAATTTCCATTTCATGATTATCATTGGGGCTCGCTGTTCACTTAAACTTGAAGATCAAAAAATTGGCGATTGTTACTGTTTAGATGCTTTGCATATATGTTTCTTAGATTATATAGAAGCAATATATACAAAGATTTCAACCGTCTACCTGTTCCATTCATTGTTCTACTTGTCGAAGATTACAAATAATTTCCGATAACGGATTAACCATTGGGGCTCATTGTTCACTTAAACTTGAAGAACAAAAAATTGGCGAATTGAACTGATTGGATGCTTTGCATATATGTTTCTTATACTATATAGAAGCAATATATACAAAGATTTCAACCGTCTACCTGTTCCATTCAATGTTCTACTTGTCGAAAGTTACAAATAATTTCCGATAAAGGATTAACAGTGGGGCTCATTGTTCACTTAAACTTGAAGAACAAAAAATTGGCGAATGGTACTGTTTGGATGCTTTGCATATATGTTTCTTAGACTATATGGAAGCAATATATACAAAGATTTCAACCGTCTGCGTGTTCCAATCATTGTTCTACTTGTAGAAAGTTACAATTAATTTCCGTTAAAGGATTAACAATGGGACTCGTAGTTCACTTAAACTTGAAGAACGAAAAATTGGCGAATTGTACTGTTTGGATGCTTTGCATATATGTTTCGTAGGCTATATAGAAGCAATATATACAAAGATTTCAACCGTCTACCTGTTCCATTCATTGTTCTACTTGTCGAAATTTACAAATAATTTCCTTTAAAGGATTAACAATGGGGCTCGTTGTTCACTTAAACTTGAAGATCAAAAAATTGGCGATTGTTACTGTTTAGATGCTTTCCATATATGTTTCTTAGATTATATAGAAGCAATATATACAAAGATTTCAACCGTCTACCTGTTCCATTCATTGTTCTACTTGTCGAAAATTACAAATAATTTCCGATAAAGGATTAACCATTGGGGCTCATTGTTCACTTAAATTTGAAGAACAAAAAATTGGCGAATGGTACTGTTTGGATGCTTTGCGTACATGTTTCTTAGACTATATGGAAGCAATATATACAAAGATTTCAACCGTCTACGTGTTCCAATCATTGTTCTACTTGTCGAAAGTTACAAATAATTTCCGATAAAGGATTAACAATGGGGCTCATTGTTCACTTAAACTTGAAGAACAAAAAATTGGCGAATGGTACTGTTTGGATGCTTTGCATATATGTTTCTTAGATTATATAGAAGCAATATATACAAAGATTTCAACCGTCTACCTGTTCCATTCATTGTTCTGCTTGTCGAAAATTACAAATAATTTCCTTTAAAGGATTAACAATGGGGCTCGTTGTTCACTTAAACTTGAAGAACAATAAATTGGCGAATTTTACTGTTTCGATACTTTGCATATATGTTTCTTAGACTATTTAGAAGCAATATATAGAAAGATTTCACCCGTCTACCTGTACTATTCATTGTTCTACTTGTAGAAAGTTACAAATAATTTCCATTTCATGATTATCAATGGGGTTCGCTGTTCACTTAAACTTGAAGAACAAAAAATTGGCGAATTGTACTGTTTGGATGCTTTGCATATATGTTTCTTAGACTATTTAGAAGCAATATATAGAAAGAATTCACCCGTCTACCTGTACTATTCATTGTTCTACTTGTAGAAAGTTACAAATAATTTCCATTTCATGATTATCAATGGGGCTCGCTGTTCACTTAAACTTGAAGAACAAAAAATTGGCGAATGGTACTGTTTGGATGCTTTGCATATATGTTTCTTAGATTATATAGAAGCAATATATACAAAGATTTCAACCGTCTTCCTGTTACATTCATTGTTCTGCTTGTCGAAAATTACAAATAATTTCCTTTAAAGGATTAACAATGGGGCTCGTTGTTTACTTAAACTTGAAGAACAATAAATTTGCGAATTTTACTGTTTGGATGCTTTGCATATATGTTTCTTAGACTATTTAGAAGCAATATATAGAAAGATTTCACCCGTGTACCTGTACTATTCATTGTTCTACTTGTAGAAAGTTACAAATAATTTTCATTTCATGATTATCAATGGGGCTCGCTGTTCACTTAAACTTGAAGAACAAAAAATTGGCGATTGTTACTGTTTAGATGCTTTGCATATAGGTTTCGTAGACTATATAGAAGCAACATATACAAAGATTTCAACCGTCTACCTGATCCATTCATTGTTCTACTTGTCGAAATTTACAAATAATTTCCTTTAAAGGATTAACAATGGGGCTCGTAGTTCACTTAAACTTGAAGAACAAAAAATTGGCGAATTGTACTATTTGGATGCTTTGCATATATGTTTCTTAGACTATTTAGAAGCAATATATAGAAAGATTTCACCCGTCTACCTGTACTATTCATTGTTCTACTTGTAGAAAGTTACAAATAATTTCCGTTTCATGATTATCAATGGGGCTCGTTCTTCACTTAAACTTGAAGAACAAAAAATTGGCGAATGGTACTGTTTGGATGCTTTGCATATATGTTTCTTAGATTATATAGAAGCAATATATACAAAGATTTCAACCGTCTACCTGTTCCATTCATTGTTCTACTTGTCGAAAATTACAAATAATTTCCGATAAAGGATTAACCATTGGGGCTCATTGTTCACTTAAACTTGAAGAACAAAAAATTGGCGAATGGTACTGTTTGGATGCTTTGCGTACATGTTTCTTAGACTATATGGAAGCAATATATACAAAGATATCAACCGTCTACGTGTTCCAATCATTGTTCTACTTGTCGAAATTTACAAATAATCTCCTTTAAAGGATTAACAATGGGGCTCGTAGTTCACTTAAACTTGAAGAACAAAAAATTGGCGAATTGCACTGTTTGGATGCTTTGCATATATGTTTCGTAGGCTATATAGAAGCAATATATACAAAGATTTCAACCGTCTACCTGTTCCATTCATTGTTCTACTTATCGAAATTTACAAATAATTTCCTTTAAAGGATTAACAATGGGGCTCGTAGTTCACTTAAACTTGAAGAACAAATATTGGCGAATTGTGCTGTTTGGATGCTTTGCGTACATGTTTCTTAGACTATATGGAAACAATATATACAAAGATTTCAACCGTCTACGTGTTCCAATCATTGTTCTACTTGTCGAAATTTACAAATAATTTCCTTTAAAGGATTAACAATGGGGCTTGTTGTTCACTTAAACTTGAAGAACAAAAAATTGGCGAATGTTACTGTTTGGATGCTTTGCATATATGTTTCTTAGACTATATAGAAGCAATATATACATTGATTTCAACCGGCTACCTGTTCCATTCATTGTTCTACTTGTCGAAAGTTACAAATAATTTCCGATAAAGGATTAACAATGGGTCTCATTGTTCACTTAAACTTGAAGAACAAAAATTGGCGAATGGTACTGTTTGGATGCTTTGCATATATGTTTCTTAGATTATATAGAAGCAATATATACAAAGATTTCAACCGTCTACGTGTTCCATTCATTGTTCTACTTGTAGAAAGTTACAATTAATTTCCGTTAAAGGATTAACAATGGGGCTCGTAGTTCACTTAAACTTGAAGAACAAAAAATTGGCGAATTGTACTGTTTGGATGCTTTGCATATATGTTTCTTAGACTATTTAGAAGCAATATATAGAAAGATTTCACCCGTCTACCTGTACTATTCATTGTTCTACTTGTAGAAAGTTACAAATAATTTCCGTTTCATGATTATCAATGGGGCTCGTTCTTCACTTAAACTTGAAGAACAAAAAATTGGCGAATGGTACTGTTTGGATGCTTTGCATATATGTTTCTTAGACTATATGGAAGCAATATATACAAAGATTTCAACCGTCTGCATGTTCCAATCATTGTTCTACTTGTAGAAAGTTACAATTAATTTCCGTTAAAGGATTAACAATGGGACTCGTAGTTCACTTAAACTTGAAGAACGAAAAATTGGCGAATTGTACTGTCTGGATGCTTTGCATATATGTTTCGTAGGCTATATAGAAGCAATATATACAAAGATTTCAACCGTCTACCTGTTCCATTCATTGTTCTACTTGTCGAAATTTACAAATAATTTCCTTTAAAGGATTAACAATGGGGCTCGTTGTTCACTTAAACTTGAAGATCAAAAAATTGGCGATTGTTACTGTTTAGATTCTTTGCATATATGTTTCTTAGATTATATAGAAGCAATATATACAAAGATTTCAACCGTCTACCTGTTCCATTCATTGTTCTACTTGTCGAAAATTACAAATAATTTCCGATAAAGGATTAACCATTGGGGCTCATTGTTCACTTTAACTTGAAGAACAAAAAATTGGCGAATGGTACTGTTTGGATGCTTTGCGTACATGTTTCTTAGACTATATGGAAGCAATATATACAAAGATTTCAACCGTCTACGTGTTCCAATCATTGTTCTACTTGTCGAAAGTTACAAATAATTTCCGATAAAGGATTAACAATGGGGCTCATTGTTCACTTAAACTTGAAGAACAAAAAATTGGCGAATGGTACTGTTTGGATGCTTTGCATATATGTTTCTTAGATTATATAGAAGCAATATATACAAAGATTTCAACCGTCTATCTGTTCCATTCATTGTTCTGCTTGTCGAAAATTACAAATAATTTCCTTTAAAGGATTAACAATGGGGCTCGTTGTTCACTTAAACTTGAAGAACAATAAATTGGCGAATTTTACTGTTTGGATGCTTTGCATATATGTTTCTTAGACTATTTAGAAGCAATATATAGAAAGATTTCACCCGTCTACCTGTTCTATTCATTGTTCTACTTGTAGAAAGTTACAAATAATTTCCATTTCATGATTATCAATGGGGTTCGCTGTTCACTTAAACTTGAAGAACAAAAAATTGGCGATTGTTACTGTTTAGATGCTTTGCATATAGGTTTCGTAGACTATATAGAAGCAACATATACAAAGATTTCAACCGTCTACCTGATCCATTCATTGTTCTACTTGTCGAAATTTACAAATAATTTCCTTTAAAGGATTAACAATGGGGCTCGTAGTTCACTTAAACTTGAAGAACAAAAAATTGGCGAATGGTACTGTTTGGATGCTTTGCATATATGTTTCTTAGATTATATAGAAGCAATATATACAAAGATTTCAACCGTCTAACTGTTCCATTCATTGTTCTACTTGTCGAAAATTACAAATAATTTCCGATAAAGGATTAACCATTGGGGCTCATTGTTCACTTAAACTTGAAGAACAAAAAATTGGCGAATGGTACTGTTTGGATGCTTTGCGTACATGTTTCTTAGACTATATGGAAGCAATATATACAAAGATATCAACCGTCTACGTGTTCCAATCATTGTTCTACTTGTCGAAATTTACAAATAATCTCCTTTAAAGGATTAACAATGGGGCTCGTAGTTCACTTAAACTTGATGAACAAAAAATTGGCGAATTGTACTGTTTGGATGCTTTGCATATATGTTTCTTAGACTATTTAGAAGCAATATATAGAAAGAATTCACCCGTCTACCTGTACTATTCATTGTTCTACTTGTAGAAAGTTACAAATAATTTCCATTTCATGATTATCAATGGGGCTCGCTGTTCACTTAAACTTGAAGATCAAAAAATTGGCGATTGTTACTGTTTAGATGCTTTGCATATAGGTTTCTTAGACTATATAGAAGCAATATATACAAAGAATTCAACCGTCTACCTGTTCCATTCATTGTTCTACTTGCCGAAAGTTACAAATAATTTCCGATAAAGGATTAACCATTGGGGCTCATTGTTCACTTAAACATGAAGAACAAAAAATTGGCGAATGGTACTGTTTGGATGCTTTGCGTACATGTTTCTTAGACTATATGGAAGCAATATATACCAAGATTTCAACCGTCTAAGTGTTCCAATCATTGTTCTACTTGTCGAAAGTTACAAATAATTTCCGTTAAGGGATTAACAATGGGGATCGTAGTTTACTTAAACTTGAAGAACAAAAAATTGGCGAATTGTACTGTTTGGATGCTTTGCATAGATGTTTCTTAGACTATTTAGAAGCAATATATACAAAGATTTCAACCGTCTACCTGTTCTATTCATTGTTCTACTTGTAGAAAGTTACAAATAATTTCCATTTCATGATTATCAATGGGGCTCGTAGTTCACTTAAACTTGAAGAACAAAAAATTGGCGAATTGTACTGTTTGGATGCTTTGCATATATGTTTCTTAGACTATATAGAAGCAATATATACAAAGATTTCAACCGTCTACCTGTTCCATTCATTGTTCTACTTGTCGAAGGTTACAAATAATTTCCGATAACGGATTAACCATTGGGGCTCATTGTTCACTTAAACTTGAAGAACAAAAAATTGGCGAATTGAACTGATTGGATGCTTTGCATATATGTTTCTTATACTATATAGAAGCAATATATACAAAGATTTCAACCGTCTACCTGTTCCATTCAATGTTCTACTTGTCGAAAGTTACAAATAATTTCCGATAAAGGATTAACAATGGGGCTCATTGTTCACTTAAACTTGAAGAACAAAAAATTGGCGAATGGTACTGTTTGGATGCTTTGCATATATGTTTCTTAGACTATATGGAAGCAATATATACAAAGATTTCGACCGTCTGCGTGTTCCAATCATTGTTCTACTTGTAGAAAGTTACAATTAATTTCCGTTAAAGGATTAACAATGGGACTCGTAGTTCACTTAAACTTGAAGAACGAAAAATTGGCGAATTGTACTGTTTGGATGCTTTGCATATATGTTTCGTAGGCTATATAGAAGCAATATATACAAAGATTTCAACCGTCTACTTGTTCCATTCATTGTTCTACTTGTCGAAATTTACAAATAATTTCCTTTAAAGGATTAACAATGGGGCTCGTTGTTCACTTAAACTTGAAGATCAAAAAATTGGCGATTGTCACTGTTTAGATGCTTTCCATATATGTTTCTTAGATTATATAGAAGCAATATATACAAAGATTTCAACCGTCTACCTGTTCCACTCATTGTTCTACTTGTCGAAAATTACAAATAATTTCCGATAAAGGATTAACCATTGGGGCTCATTGTTCACTTAAATTTGAAGAACAAAAAATTGGCGAATGGTACTGTTTGGATGCTTTGCGTACATGTTTCTTAGACTATATGGAAGCAATATATACAAAGATTTCATCCGTCTACCTGTTCCATTCATTGTTCTACTTGTCGAAATTTACAAATAATTTCCTTTAAAGGATTAACAATGGGGCTCGTAGTTCACTTAAACTTGAAGTACAAACAATTGGCGAATTGTACTGTTTGGATGCTTTGCATATATGTTTAGTAGACTATATAGAAGCAATATATACAAAGATTTCATCCGTCTACCTGTTCCATTCATTGTTCTACTTGTCGAAATTTACAAATAATTTCCTTTAAAGGATTAACAATGGGGCTCGTTGTTCACTTAAACTTGAAGAACAATAAATTGGCGAATTGTACTGTTTGGATGCTTTGCATATATGTTTCTTAGACTATATAGACGCAATATATACAAGGATTTCTACCGTCTACCTGTTCCATTCATTGTTCTACTTGTCGAAAGTTACAAATAATTACCGATAAAAGATTAACAATTGGGGCTCATTGTTCACTTAAACTTGAAGAACAAAGAATTGGCGACTGGTACTGTTTGGATGCTTTGCATATATGTTTCTTAGACTATATAGAAGCAATATATACAAAGATTTCAACCGTCTACCTGTTCCATTCAATGTTCTACTTGTCGAAAGTTACAAATAATTTCCGATAAAGGATTAACAATGGGGCTCATTGTTCACTTAAACTTGAAGAACAAAAAATTGGCGAATGGTACTGTTTGGATGCTTTGCATATATGTTTCTTAGATTATATAGAAGCAATATATACAAAGATTTCAAGCGTCTACCTGTGCCATTCATTGTTCTGCTTGTCGAAAATTACAAATAATTTCCTTTAAAGGATTAGCAATGGGGCTCGTTGTTCACTTAAACTTGAAGAACAATAAATTGGCGAATTTTACTGTTTCGATACTTTGCATATATGTTTCTTAGACTATTTAGAAGCAATATATAGAAAGATTTCACCCGTCTACCTGTTCTATTCATTGTTCTACTTGTAGAAAGTTACAAATAATTTCCATTTCATGATTATCAATGGGGTTCGCTGTTCACTTAAACTTGAAGAACAAAAAATTGGCGAATTGTACTGTTTGGATGCTTTGCATATATGTTTCTTAGACTATTTAGAAGCAATATATAGAAAGAATTCACCCGTCTACCTGTACTATTCATTGTTCTACTTGTAGAAAGTTACAAATAATTTCCATTTCATGATTATCAATGGGGCTCGCTGTTCACTTAAACTTGAAGATCAAAAAATTGGCGATTGTTACTGTTTAGATGCTTTGCATATAGGTTTCTTAGACTATATAGAAGCAATATATACAAAGAATTCAACCGTCTACCTGTTCCATTCATTGTTCTACTTGTAGAAAGTTACAAATAATTTCCATTTCATGATTATCAATGGGGCTCGCTGTTCACTTAAACTTGAAGAACAAAAAATTGGCGAATGGTACTGTTTGGATGCTTTGCATATATGTTTCTTAGATTATATAGAAGCAATATATACAAAGATTTCAACCGTCTTCCTGTTACATTCATTGTTCTGCTTGTCGAAAATTACAAATAATTTCCTTTAAAGGATTAACAATGGGGCTCGTTGTTCACTTAAACTTGAAGAACAATAAATTTGCGAATTTTACTGTTTGGATGCTTTGCATATATGTTTCTTAGACTATTTAGAAGCAATATATAGAAAGATTTCACCCGTATACCTGTACTATTCATTGTTCTACTTGTAGAAAGTTACAAATAATTTTCATTTCATGATTATCAATGGGGCTCGCTGTTCACTTAAACTTGAAGAACAAAAAATTGGCGATTGTTACTGTTTAGATGCTTTGCATATAGGTTTCGTAGACTATATAGAAGCAACATATACAAAGATTTCAACCGTCTACCTGATCCATTCATTGTTCTACTTGTCGAAATTTACAAATAATTTCCTTTAAAGGATTAACAATGGGGCTCGTAGTTCACTTAAACTTGAAGAACAAAAAATTGGCGAATTGTACTGTTTGGATGCTTTGCATATATGTTTCTTAGACTATTTAGAAGCAATATATAGAAAGATTTCACCCGTCTACCTGTACTATTCATTGTTCTACTTGTAGAAAGTTACAAATAATTTCCGTTTCATGATTATCAATGGGGCTCGTTCTTCACTTAAACTTGAAGAACAATAAATTGGCGAATTGTACTGTTTGGATGCTTTGCATATATGTTTCTTAGACTATATAGACGCAATATATACAAGGATTTCAACCGTCTACCTGTTCGATTCATTGTTCTACTTGTCGAAATTTACAAATAATTTCCTTTAAAGGATTAACAATGGGGCTCGTAGTTCACTTAAACTTGAAGAACAAAAAATTGGCGAATTGTACTGTTTGGATGCTTTGCATATATGTTTCGTATATTATATAGAAGCAATATATACAAAGATATCAACCGTCTACGTGTTCCAATCATTGTTCTACTTGTCGAAATTTACAAATAATCTCCTTTAAAGGATTAACAATGGGTCTCGTAGTTCACTTAAACTTGAAGATCAAAAAATTGGCGATTGTTACTGTTTAGATGCTTTGCATATATGTTTCTTAGACTACTTAGAAGCAATATATAGAAAGATTTCACCCGTCTACCTGTACTATTCATTGTTCTACTTGTAGATATTTAGAAATAATTTCCATTTCATGATTATCATTGGGGCTCGCTGTTCACTTAAACTTGAAGATCAAAAAATTGACGATTGTTACTGTTTAGATGCTTTGCATATATGTTTCTTAGATTATATAGAAGCAATATATACAAAGATTTCAACCGTCTACCTGTTCCATTCATTGTTCTACTTGTCGAAGGTTACAAATAATTTCCGATAACGGATTAACCATTGGGGCTCATTGTTCACTTAAACTTGAAGAACAAAAAATTGGCGAATTGAACTGATTGGATGCTTTGCATATATGTTTCTTATACTATATAGAAGCAATATATACAAAGATTTCAACCGTCTACCTGTTCCATTCAATGTTCTACTTGTCGAAAGTTACAAATAATTTCCGATAAAGGATTAACAATGGGGCTCATTGTTCACTTAAACTTGAAGAACAAAAAATTGGCGAATGGTACTGTTTGGATGCTTTGCATATATGTTTCTTAGACTATATGGAAGCAATATATACAAAGATTTCAACCGTCTGCGTGTTCCAATCATTGTTCTACTTGTAGAAAGTTACAATTAATTTCCGTTAAAGGATTAACAATGGGACTCGTAGTTCACTTAAACTTGAAGAACGAAAAATTGGCGAATTGTACTGTTTGGATGCTTTGCATATATGTTTCGTAGGCTATATAGAAGCAATATATACAAAGATTTCAACCGTCTACCTGTTCCATTCATTGTTCTACTTGTCGAAATTTACAAATAATTTCCTTTAAAGGATTAACAATGGGGCTCGTTGTTCACTTAAACTTGAAGATCAAAAAATTGGCGATTGTTACTGTTTAGATGCTTTCCATATATGTTTCTTAGATTATATAGAAGCAATATATACAAAGATTTCAACCGTCTACCTGTTCCATTCATTGTTCTACTTGTCGAAAATTACAAATAATTTCCGATAAAGGATTAACCATTGGGGCTCATTGTTCACTTAAATTTGAAGAACAAAAAATTGGCGAATGGTACTGTTTGGATGCTTTGCGTACATGTTTCTTAGACTATATGGAAGCAATATATACAAAGATTTCAACCGTCTACGTGTTCCAATCATTGTTCTACTTGTCGAAAGTTACAAATAATTTCCGATAAAGGATTAACAATGGGGCTCATTGTTCACTTAAACTTGAAGAACAAAAAATTGGCGAATGGTACTGTTTGGATGCTTTGCATATATGTTTCTTAGATTATATAGAAGCAATATATACAAAGATTTCAACCGTCTACCTGTTCCATTCATTGTTCTGCTTGTCGAAAATTACAAATAATTTCCTTTAAAGGATTAACAATGGGGCTCGTTGTTCACTTAAACTTGAAGAACAATAAATTGGCGAATTTTACTGTTTCGATACTTTGCATATATGTTTCTTAGACTATTTAGAAGCAATATATAGAAAGATTTCACCCGTCTACCTGTACTATTCATTGTTCTACTTGTAGAAAGTTACAAATAATTTCCATTTCATGATTATCAATGGGGTTCGCTGTTCACTTAAACTTGAAGAACAAAAAATTGGCGAATTGTACTTTTTGGATGCTTTGCATATATGTTTCTTAGACTATTTAGAAGCAATATATAGAAAGAATTCACCCGTCTACCTGTACTATTCATTGTTCTACTTGTAGAAAGTTACAAATAATTTCCATTTCATGATTATCAATGGGGCTCGCTGTTCACTTAAACTTGAAGATCAAAAAATTGGCGATTGTTACTGTTTAGATGCTTTGCATATAGGTTTCTTAGACTATATAGAAGCAATATATACAAAGAATTCAACCGTCTACCTGTTCCATTCATTGTTCTACTTGTAGAAAGTTACAAATAATTTCCATTTCATGATTATCAATGGGGCTCGCTGTTCACTTAAACTTGAAGAACAAAAAATTGGCGAATGGTACTGTTTGGATGCTTTGCATATATGTTTCTTAGATTATATAGAAGCAATATATACAAAGATTTCAACCGTCTTCCTGTTACATTCATTGTTCTGCTTGTCGAAAATTACAAATAATTTCCTTTAAAGGATTAACAATGGGGCTCGTTGTTCACTTAAACTTGAAGAACAATAAATTTGCGAATTTTACTGTTTGGATGCTTTGCATATATGTTTCTTAGACTATTTAGAAGCAATATATAGAAAGATTTCACCCGTATACCTGTACTATTCATTGTTCTACTTGTAGAAAGTTACAAATAATTTTCATTTCATGATTATCAATGGGGCTCGCTGTTCACTTAAACTTGAAGAACAAAAAATTGGCGATTGTTACTGTTTAGATGCTTTGCATATAGGTTTCGTAGACTATATAGAAGCAACATATACAAAGATTTCAACCGTCTACCTGATCCATTCATTGTTCTACTTGTCGAAATTTACAAATAATTACCTTTAAAGGATTAACAATGGGGCTCGTAGTTCACTTAAACTTGAAGAACAAAAAATTGGCGAATTGTACTGTTTGGATGCTTTGCATATATGTTTCTTAGACTATTTAGAAGCAATATATAGAAAGATTTCACCCGTCTACCTGTACTATTCATTGTTCTACTTGTAGAATGTTACAAATAATTTCCGTTTCATGATTATCAATGGGGCTCGTTCTTCACTTAAACTTGAAGAACAAAAAATTGGCGAATGGTACTGTTTGGATGCTTTGCATATATGTTTCTTAGATTCTATAGAAGCAATATATACAAAGATTTCAACCGTCTACCTGTTCCATTCATTGTTCTACTTGTCGAAAATTACAAATAATTTCCGATAAAGGATTAACCATTGGGGCTCATTGTTCACTTAAACTTGAAGAACAAAAAATTGGCGAATGGTACTGTTTGGATGCTTTGCGTACATGTTTCTTAGACTATATGGAAGCAATATATACAAAGATATCAACCGTCTACGTGTTCCAATCATTGTTCTACTTGTCGAAATTTACAAATAATCTCCTTTAAAGGATTAACAATGGGGCTCGTAGTTCACTTAAACTTGAAGAACAAAAAATTGGCGAATTGCACTGTTTGGATGCTTTGCATATATGTTTCGTAGGCTATATAGAAGCAATATATACAAAGATTTCAACCGTCTACCTGTTCCATTCATTGTTCTACTTATCGAAATTTACAAATAATTTCCTTTAAAGGATTAACAATGGGGCTCGTAGTTCACTTAAACTTGAAGAACAAATATTGGCGAATTGTGCTGTTTGGATGCTTTGCGTACATGTTTCTTAGACTATATGGAAACAATATATACAAAGATTTCAACCGTCTACGTGTTCCAATCATTGTTCTACTTGTCGAAATTTACAAATAATTTCCTTTAAAGGATTAACAATGGGGCTTGTTGTTCACTTAAACTTGAAGAACAAAAAATTGGCGAATGTTACTGTTTGGATGCTTTGCATATATGTTTCTTAGACTATATAGAAGCAATATATACATTGATTTCAACCGGCTACCTGTTCCATTCATTGTTCTACTTGTCGAAAGTTACAAATAATTTCTGATAAAGGATTAACAATGGGTCTCATTGTTCACTTAAACTTGAAGAACAAAAAATTGGCGAATGGTACTGTTTGGATGCTTTGCATATATGTTTCTTAGATTATATAGAAGCAATATATACAAAGATTTCAACCGTCTACGTGTTCCATTCATTGTTCTACTTGTAGAAAGTTACAATTAATTTCCGTTAAAGGATTAACAATGGGGCTCGTAGTTCACTTAAACTTGAAGAACAAAAAATTGGCGAATTGTACTGTTTGGATGCTTTGCATATATGTTTCTTAGACTATTTAGAAGCAATATATAGAAAGATTTCACCCGTCTACCTGTACTATTCATTGTTCTACTTGTAGAAAGTTACAAATAATTTCCGTTTCATGATTATCAATGGGGCTCGTTCTTCACTTAAACTTGAAGAACAAAAAATTGGCGAATGGTACTGTTTGGATGCTTTGCATATATGTTTCTTAGACTATATGGAAGCAATATATACAAAGATTTCAACCGTCTGCATGTTCCAATCATTGTTCTACTTGTAGAAAGTTACAATTAATTTCCGTTAAAGGATTAACAATGGGACTCGTAGTTCACTTAAACTTGAAGAACGAAAAATTGGCGAATTGTACTGTCTGGATGCTTTGCATATATGTTTCGTAGGCTATATAGAAGCAATATATACAAAGATTTCAACCGTCTACCTGTTCCATTCATTGTTCTACTTGTCGAAATTTACAAATAATTTCCTTTAAAGGATTAACAATGGGGCTCGTTGTTCACTTAAACTTGAAGATCAAAAAATTGGCGATTGTTACTGTTTAGATTCTTTGCATATATGTTTCTTAGATTATATAGAAGCAATATATACAAAGATTTCAACCGTCTACCTGTTCCATTCATTGTTCTACTTGTCGAAAATTACAAATAATTTCCGATAAAGGATTAACCATTGGGGCTCATTGTTCACTTTAACTTGAAGAACAAAAAATTGGCGAATGGTACTGTTTGGATGCTTTGCGTACATGTTTCTTAGACTATATGGAAGCAATATATACAAAGATTTCAACCGTCTACGTGTTCCAATCATTGTTCTATTTGTCGAAAGTTACAAATAATTTCCGATAAAGGATTAACAATGGGGCTCATTGTTCACTTAAACTTGAAGAACAAAAAATTGGCGAATGGTACTGTTTGGATGCTTTGCATATATGTTTCTTAGATTATATAGAAGCAATATATACAAAGATTTCATCCGTCTATCTGTTCCATTCATTGTTCTGCTTGTCGAAAATTACAAATAATTTCCATTAAAGGATTAACAATGGGGCTCGTTGTTCACTTAAACTTGAAGAACAATAAATTGGCGAATTTTACTGTTTGGATGCTTTGCATATATGTTTCTTAGACTATTTAGAAGCAATATATAGAAAGATTTCACCCGTCTACCTGTTCTATTCATTGTTCTACTTGTAGAAAGTTACAAATAATTTCCATTTCATGATTATCAATGGGGTTCGCTGTTCACTTAAACTTGAAGAACAAAAAATTGGCGATTGTTACTGTTTAGATGCTTTGCATATAGGTTTCGTAGACTATATAGAAGCAACATATACAAAGATTTCAACCGTCTACCTGATCCATTCATTGTTCTACTTGTCGAAATTTACAAATAATTTCCTTTAAAGGATTAACAATGGGGCTCGTAGTTCACTTAAACTTGAAGAACAAAAAATTGGCGAATGGTACTGTTTGGATGCTTTGCATATATGTTTCTTAGATTATATAGAAGCAATATATACAAAGATTTCAACCGTCTAACTGTTCCATTCATTGTTCTACTTGTCGAAAATTACAAATAATTTCCGATAAAGGATTAACCATTGGGGCTCATTGTTCACTTAAACTTGAAGAACAAAAAATTGGCGAATGGTACTGTTTGGATGCTTTGCGTACATGTTTCTTAGACTATATGGAAGCAATATATACAAAGATATCAACCGTCTACGTGTTCCAATCATTGTTCTACTTGTCGAAATTTACAAATAATCTCCTTTAAAGGATTAACAATGGGGCTCGTAGTTCACTTAAACTTGATGAACAAAAAATTGGCGAATTGTACCGTTTGGATGCTTTGCATATATGTTTCTTAGACTATTTAGAAGCAATATATAGAAAGAATTCACCCGTCTACCTGTACTATTCATTGTTCTACTTGTAGAAAGTTACAAATAATTTCCATTTCATGATTATCAATGGGGCTCGCTGTTCACTTAAACTTGAAGATCAAAAAATTGGCGATTGTTACTGTTTAGATGCTTTGCATATAGGTTTCTTAGACTATATAGAAGCAATATATACAAAGAATTCAACCGTCTACCTGTTCCATTCATTGTTCTACTTGCCGAAAGTTACAAATAATTTCCGATAAAGGATTAACCATTGGGGCTCATTGTTCACTTAAACTTGAAGAACAAAAAATTGGCGAATGGTACTGTTTGGATGCTTTGCGTACATGTTTCTTAGACTATATGGAAGCAATATATACCAAGATTTCAACCGTCTAAGTGTTCCAATCATTGTTCTACTTGTCGAAAGTTACAAATAATTTCCGTTAAGGGATTAACAATGGGGATCGTAGTTTACTTAAACTTGAAGAACAAAAAATTGGCGAATTGTACTGTTTGGATGCTTTGCATAGATGTTTCTTAGACTATTTAGAAGCAATATATAGAAAGATTTCACCCGTCTACCTGTACTATTCATTGTTCTACTTGTAGAGAGTTACAAATAATTGCCATTTCATGATTATCAATGGGGCTCGCTGTTCACTTAAACTTGAAGACCAAAAAATTGGCGAATGGTACTGTTTCGATGCTTTGCATATATGTTTCTTAGATTATATAGACGCAATATATACAAGGATTTCAACCGCCTACCTGTTCCATTCATTGTTCTACTTGTCGAAAATTACAATAATTTCCGATAAAGGATTAACCATTGGGGCTCATTGTTCACTTAAACTTGAAGAACAACAAATTGGCGAATGGTACTGTTTGGATGCTTTGCGTACATGTTTCTTAGACTATATGGAAGCAATATATACAAAGATATCAACCGTCTACGTGTTCCAATCATTGTTCTACTTGTCGAAATTTACAAATAATTTCCTTTAAAGGATTAACAATGGGGCTCGTAGTTCACTTAAACTTGAAGTACAAACAATTGGCGAATTGTACTGTTTGGATGCTTTGCATATATGTTTAGTAGACTATATAGAAGCAATATATACAAAGATTTCATCCGTCTACCTGTTCCATTCATTGTTCTACTTGTCGAAATTTACAAATAATTTCCTTTAAAGGATTAACAATGGGGCTCGTTGTTCACTTAAACTTGAAGAACAATAAATTGGCGAATTGTACTGTTTGGATGCTTTGCATATATGTTTCTTAGACTATATAGACGCAATATATACAAGGATTTCTACCGTCTACCTGTTCCATTCATTGTTCTACTTGTCGAAAGTTACAAATAATTTCCGATAAAGGATTAACCATTGGGGCTCATTGTTCACTTAAACTTGAAGAACACAAAACTGGCGAATGGTACTGTTTGGATGCTTTGCGTACATGTTTCTTAGACTATATGGAAGCAATATATACAAAGATATCAACCGTCTACGTGTTCCAATCATTGTTCTACTTGTCGAAATTTACAAATAATCTCCTTTAAAGGATTAACAATGGGTCTCGTAGTTCACTTAAACTTGAAGATCAAAAAATTGGCGATTGTTACTGTTTAGATGCTTTGCATATATGTTTCTTAGACTATTTAGAAGCAATATATAGAAAGATTTCACCCGTCTACCTGTACTATTCATTGTTCTACTTGTAGATATTTAGAAATAATTTCCATTTCATGATTATCATTGGGGCTCGCTGTTCACTTAAACTTGAAGATCAAAAAATTGGCGAATTGTACTGTTTGGATGCTTTGCATATATGTTTCTTAGATTATATAGAAGCAATATATACAAAGATTTCAACCGTCTGCATGTTCCAATCATTGTTCTACTTGTAGAAAGTTACAATTAATTTCCGTTAAAGGATTAACAATGGGACTCGTAGTTCACTTAAACTTGAAGAACGAAAAATTGGCGAATTGTACTGTCTGGATGCTTTGCATATATGTTTCGTAGGCTATATAGAAGCAATATATACAAAGATTTCAACCGTCTACCTGTTCCATTCATTGTTCTACTTGTCGAAATTTACAAATAATTTCCTTTAAAGGATTAACAATGGGGCTCGTTGTTCACTTAAACTTGAAGATCAAAAAATTGGCGATTGTTACTGTTTAGATTCTTTGCATATATGTTTCTTAGATTATATAGAAGCAATATATACAAAGATTTCAAACGTCTACCTGTTCCATTCATTGTTCTACTTGTCGAAAATTACAAATAATTTCCGATAAAGGATTAACCATTGGGGCTCATTGTTCACTTTAACTTGAAGAACAAAAAATTGGCGAATGGTACTGTTTGGATGCTTTGCGTACATGTTTCTTAGACTATATGGAAGCAATATATACAAAGATTTCAACCGTCTACGTGTTCCAATCATTGTTCTACTTGTCGAAAGTTACAAATAATTTCCGATAAAGGATTAACAATGGGGCTCATTGTTCACTTAAACTTGAAGATCAAAAAATTGGCGAATGGTACTGTTTGGATGCTTTGCATATATGTTTCTTAGATTATATAGAAGCAATATATACAAAGATTTCAACCGTCTACCTGTTCCATTCATTGTTCTACTTGTCGAAAATTACAAATAATTTCCTTTTATGGATTAACAATGGGGCTCGTTGTTCACTTAAACTTGAAGAACAATAAATTGGCGAATGGTACTGTTTGGATGCTTTGCGTACATGTTTCTTAGACTATATAGAAGCAATATATACAAAGATTTCAACCGTCTACCTGTTCCATTCATTGTTCTACTTGTCGAAAGTTACAAATAATTTCCGATAAAGGATTAACAATGGGGCTCGTAGTTCACTTAAACATGAAGATGAAATAATTGGCGAATTGTACTGTTTGGATGCTTTGCATATATGTTTCTTAGACTATTTAGAAGCAATATATAGAAAGATTTCACCCGTCTACCTGTTCTATTCATTGTTCTACTTGTAGAAAGTTACAAATAATTTCCATTTCATGATTATCAATGGGGTTCGCTGTTCACTTAAACTTGAAGAACAAAAAATTGGCGAATTGTACTGTTTGGATGCTTTGCATATATGTTTCTTAGACTATATAGAAGCAATATATACAATGATTTCAACAGTCTACCTGTTCCATTCATTGTTCTACTTGTCGAAAGTTACAAATAATTTCCGATAACGGATTAACCATTGGGGCTCATTGTTCACTTAAACTTGAAGAACAAAAAATTGGCGAATTGTACTGTTTGGATGCTTTGCATATATGTTTCTTAGACTATATAGAAGCATTATATACAATGATTTCAACCGTCTACCTGTTCTATTCATTGTTCTACTTGTCGAAATTTACAAATAATTTCCTTTAAAGGATTAACAATGGGGCTCGTTGTTCACTTAAACTTGAAGATCAAAAAATTGGCGATTGTTACTGTTTAGATGCTTTCCATATATGTTTCTTAGATTATATAGAAGCAATATATACAAAGATTTCAACCGTCTACCTGTTCCATTCATTGTTCTACTTGTCGAAAATTACAAATAATTTCCTTTTATGGATTAACAATGGGGCTCGTTGTTCACTTAAACTTGAAGAACAATAAATTGGCGAATGGTACTGTTTGGATGCTTTGCGTACATGTTTCTTAGACTATATAGAAGCAATATATACAAAGATTTCAACCGTCTACCTGTTCCATTCATTGTTCTACTTGTCGAAAGTTACAAATAATTTCCGATAAAGGATTAACAATGGGGCTCGTAGTTCACTTAAACATGAAGATGAAATAATTGGCGAATTGTACTGTTTGGATGCTTTGCATATATGTTTCTTAGACTATTTAGAAGCAATATATAGAAAGATTTCACCCGTCTACCTGTTCTATTCATTGTTCTACTTGTAGAAAGTTACAAATAATTTCCATTTCATGATTATCAATGGGGTTCGCTGTTCACTTAAACTTGAAGAACAAAAAATTGGCGAATTGTACTGTTTGGATGCTTTGCATATATGTTTCTTAGACTATATAGAAGCAATATATACAATGATTTCAACAGTCTACCTGTTCCATTCATTGTTCTACTTGTCGAAAGTTACAAATAATTTCCGATAACGGATTAACCATTGGGGCTCATTGTTCACTTAAACTTGAAGAACAAAAAATTGGCGAATTGTACTGTTTGGATGCTTTGCATATATGTTTCTTAGACTATATAGAAGCATTATATACAATGATTTCAACCGTCTACCTGTTCTATTCATTGTTCTACTTGTCGAAATTTACAAATAATTTCCTTTAAAGGATTAACAATGGGGCTCGTTGTTCACTTAAACTTGAAGATCAAAAAATTGGCGATTGTTACTGTTTAGATGCTTTCCATATATGTTTCTTAGATTATATAGAAGCAATATATACAAAGATTTCAACCGTCTACCTGTTCCATTCATTGTTCTACTTGTCGAAAATTACAAATAATTTCCGATAAAGGATTAACCATTGGGGCTCATTGTTCACTTAAATTTGAAGAACAAAAAATTGGCGAATGGTACTGTTTGGATGCTTTGCGTACATGTTTCTTAGACTATATAGAAGCAATATATACAAAGATTTCAACCGTCTACCTGTTCCATTCATTGTTCTACTTGTCGAAAGTTACAAATAATTTCCGATAAAGGATTAACAATGGGGCTCGTAGTTCACTTAAACATGAAGATGAAATAATTGGCGAATTGTACTGTTTGGATGCTTTGCATATATGTTTCTTAGACTATATAGAAGCAATATATACAAAGATTTCAACCGTCTACCTGTTCCATTCATTGTTCTACTTGTCGAAAATTACAAATAATTTCCTTTTATGGATTAACAATGGGGCTCGTTGTTCACTTAAACTTGAAGAACAATAAATTGGCGAATTTTACTGTTTGGATGCTTTGCATATAGGTTTCGTAGACTATATAGAAGCAACATATACAAAGATTTCAACCGTCTACCTGATCCATTCATTGTTCTACTTGTCGAAATTTACAAATAATTTCCTTTAAAGCATTAACAATGGGGCTCGTAGTTCCCTTAAACTTGAAGAACAAAAAATTGGCGAATGGTACTGTTTGGATGCTTTGCGTACATGTTTCTTAGACTATATGGAAGCAATATATACAAAGATTTCAACCGTCTACGTGTTCCAATCATTGTTCTACTTGTCGAAAGTTACAAATAATTTCCGATAAAGGATTAACAATGGGGCTCATTGTTCACTTAAACTTGAAGAACAAAAAATTGGCGAATGGTACTGTTTGGATGCTTTGCATATATGTTTCTTAGATTATATAGAAGCAATATATACAAAGATTTCAACCGTCTACCTGTTCCATTCATTGTTCTACTTGTCGAAAATTACAAATAATTTCCGATAAAGGATTAACCATTGGGGCTCATTGTTCACTAAAACTTGAAGAACAAAAAATTGGCGAATGGTACTGTTTGGATGCTTTGCGTACATGTTTCTTAGACTATATGGAAGCAATATATACAAAGATTTCAACCGTCTACCTGTTCTATTCATTGTTCTACTTGTCGAAAGTTACAAATAATTTCCGATAACGGATTAACCATTGGGGCTCATTGTTCACTTAAACTTGAAGATAAAAAAATTGGCGAATGTTACTGTTTAGATGCTTTGCATATAAGTTTCTTAGACTATATAGAAGCAACATATATAAAGATTTCAACCGTCTACCTGTTCTATTCATTGTTCTACTTGTAGAAAGTTACAAATAATTTCCGTTTCATGATTATCAATGGGGCTCGTAGTTCACTTAAACTTGAAGAACAAAAAATTGGCGAACGGTACTGTTTGGATGCTTTGCGTACATGTTTCTTAGACTGTATGGAAGCAATATATACAAAGATTTCAACCGTCTACCTGTTCCATTCATTGTTCTACTTGTCGAAAGTTACAAATAATTTCCGATAAAGGATTAACAATGGGGCTCATTGTTCACTTAAACTTGAAGGACAAAAAATTGGCGAATTGTACTATTTGGATGCTGTGCATATATGTTTCTTAGACTATATGGAAGCAATATATATAATGATTTCAGACCGTCTACGTGTTCCAATCATTGTTCTACTTGTAGAAAGTTACAATTAATATCCGTTAAAGGATTAACAATGGGGCTCGCTGTTCACTTAAACTTGAAGATCAAAAAATTGACGATTGTTACTGTTTAGATGCTTTGCATATAGGTTTCTTAGACTATATAGAAGCAACATATACAAAGATTTCAACCGTCTACCTGTTCTGTTCATTGTTCTACTTGTAGAAAGTTACAAATAATTTCCGTTTCATGATTATCAATGGGGCTCGTTGTTCACTTAAACTTGAAGAACAAAAATTTGGCGAATGGTACTGTTTGGATGCTTTGCATATATGTTTCTTAGATTATATAGAAGCAATATATACAAAGAATTCAACCGTCTACCTGTTCCATTCATTGTTCTACTTGTAGAAAGTTACAAATAATTTCCATTTCATGATTATCAATGGGGCTCGCTGTTCACTTAATCTTGAAGAACAAAAAATTGGCGAATGGTACTGTTTGGATGCTTTGCATATATGTTTCTTAGACTATATAGAAGCAATATATACAAAGATTTCAACCGTCTACCTGTTCCATTCATTGTTCTACTTGTCGAAATTTACAAATAATTTCCTTTAAAGGATTAACAATGGGGCTCGTTGTTCACTTAAACTTGAAGATCAAAAAATTGGCGATTGTTACTGTTTAGATGCTTTCCATATATGTTTCTTAGATTATATAGAAGCAATATATACAAAGATTTCAACCGTCTACCTGTTCCATTCATTGTTCTACTTGTCGAAAATTACAAATAATTTCCGATAAAGGATTAACCATTGGGGCTCATTGTTCACTTAAATTTGAAGAACAAAAAATTGGCGAATGGTACTGTTTGGATGCTTTGCGTACATGTTTCTTAGACTATATAGAAGCAATATATACAAAGATTTCAACCGTCTACCTGTTCCATTCATTGTTCTACTTGTCGAAAGTTACAAATAATTTCCGATAAAGGATTAACAATGGGGCTCATTGTTCACTTAAACTTGAAGAACAAAAAATTGGCGAATGCTACTGTTTGGATGCTTTGCATATATGTTTCTTAGACTATATGGAAGCAATATATACAAAGATTTCAACCGTCTACCTGTTCTATTCATTGTTCTACTTGTCGAAAGTTACAAATAATTTCCGATAACGGATTAACCATTGGGGCTCATTGTTCACTTAAACTTGAAGATAAAAAAATTGGCGAATGTTACTGTTTAGATCCTTTGCATATAAGTTTCTTAGACTATATAGAAGCAACATATATAAAGATTTCAACCGTCTACCTGTTCTATTCATTGTTCTACTTGTAGAAAGTTACAAATAATTTCCGTTTCATGATTATCAATGGGGCTCGTAGTTCACTTAAACTTGAAGAACAAAAAATTGGCGAACGGTACTGTTTGGATGCTTTGCGTACATGTTTCTTAGACTGTATGGAAGCAATATATACAAAGATTTCAACCGTCTACCTGTTCCATTCATTGTTCTACTTGTCGAAAGTTACAAATAATTTCCGATAAAGGATTAACAATGGGGCTCATTGTTCACTTAAACTTGAAGGACAAAAAATTGGCGAATTGTACTATTTGGATGCTGTGCATATATGTTTCTTAGACTATATGGAAGCAATATATACAATGATTTCAGACCGTCTACGTGTTCCAATCATTGTTCTACTTGTAGAAAGTTACAATTAATATCCGTTAAAGGATTAACAATGGGGCTCGCTGTTCACTTAAACTTGAAGATCAAAAAATTGACGATTGTTACTGTTTAGATGCTTTGCATATAGGTTTCTTAGACTATATAGAAGCAACATATACAAAGATTTCAACCGTCTACCTGTTCTGTTCATTGTTCTACTTGTAGAAAGTTACAAATAATTTCCGTTTCATGATTATCAATGGGGCTCGTTGTTCACTTAAACTTGAAGAACAAAAATTTGGCGAATGGTACTGTTTGGATGCTTTGCATATATGTTTCTTAGATTATATAGAAGCAATATATACAAAGAATTCAACCGTCTACCTGTTCCATTCATTGTTCTACTTGTAGAAAGTTACAAATAATTTCCATTTCATGATTATCAATGGGGCTCGCTGTTCACTTAATCTTGAAGAACAAAAAATTGGCGAATGGTACTGTTTGGATGCTTTGCATATATGTTTCTTAGACTATATAGAAGCAATATATACAAAGATTTCAACCGTCTACCTGTTCTATTCATTGTTCTACTTGTCGAAAGTTACAAATAATTATCGATAAAGGATTAACCATTGGGGCTCATTGTTCACTTAAACTTGAAGAACAAAAAATTGGCGAATTGTACTGTTTGGATGCTTTGCATATATGTTTCTTAGACTATATGGAAGCAATATATACAAAGATTTCAGACCGTCTACGTGTTCCAATCATTGTTCTACTTGTAGAAAGTTACAATTAATATCCGTTAAAGGATTAACAATGGGGCTCGCTGTTCACTTAAACTTGAAGATCAAAAAATTGACGATTGTTACTGTTTAGATGCTTTGCATATAGGTTTCTTAGACTATATAGAAGCAACATATACAAAGATTTCAACCGTCTACCTGTTCTGTTCATTGTTCTACTTGTAGAAAGTTACAAATAATTTCCGTTTCATGATTATCAATGGGGCTCGTTGTTCACTTAAACTTGAAGAACAAAAATTTGGCGAATGGTACTGTTTGGATGCTTTGCATATATGTTTCTTAGATTATATAGAAGCAATATATACAAAGAATTCAACCGTCTACCTGATCCATTCATTGTTCTACTTGTCGAAATTTACAAATAATTTCCTTTAAAGGATTAACAATGGGGCTCGTAGTTCACTTAAACTTGAAGAACAAAAAATTGGCGAATTGTACTGTTTGGATGCTTTGCATATATGTTTCTTAGACTATTTAGAAGCAATATATAGAAAGATTTCACCCGTCTACCTGTACTATTCATTGTTCTACATGTAGAAAGTTACAAATAATTTCCGTTTCATGATTATCAATGGGGCTCGTTCTTCACTTAAACTTGAAGAACAAAAAATTGGCGAATGGTACTGTTTGGATTCTTTGCATATATGTTTCTTAGATTATATAGAAGCAATATATACAAAGATTTCAAACGTCTACCTGTTCCATTCATTGTTCTACTTGTCGAAAGTTACAAATAATTTCCGATAAAGGATTAACCATTGGGGCTCATTGTTCACTTAAACTTGAAGAACACAAAATTGGCGAATGGTACTGTTTGGATGCTTTGCGTACATGTTTCTTAGACTATATGGAAGCAATATATACAAAGATATCAACCGTCTACGTGTTCCTTTCATTGTTCTACTTGTCGAAATTTACAAATAATCTCCTTTAAAGGATTAACAATGGGTCTCGTAGTTCACTTAAACTTGAAGATCAAAAAATTGGCGATTGTTACTGTTTAGATGCTTTGCATATATGTTTCTTAGACTATTTAGAAGCAATATATAGAAAGATTTCACCCGTCTACCTGTACTATTCATTGTTCTACTTGTAGATAGTTAGAAATAATTTCCATTTCATGATTATCATTGGGGCTCGCTGTTCACTTAAACTTGAAGATCAAAAAATTGGCGATTGTTACTGTTTAGATGCTTTGCATATATGTTTCTTAGATTATATAGAAGCAATATATACAAAGATTTCAACCGTCTACCTGTTCCATTCATTGTTCTACTTGTCGAAGGTTACAAATAATTTCCGATAACGGATTAACCATTGGGGCTCATTGTTCACTTAAACTTGAAGAACAAAAAATTGGCGAATTGTACTGATTGGATGCTTTGCATATATGTTTCTTATACTATATAGAAGCAATATATACAAAGATTTCAACCGTCTACCTGTTCCATTCAATGTTCTACTTGTCGAAAGTTACAAATAATTTCCGATAAAGGATTAACAATGGGGCTCATTGTTCACTTAAACTTGAAGAACAAAAAATTGGCGAATGGTACTGTTTGGATGCTTTGCATATATGTTTCGTAGGCTATATAGAAGCAATATATACAAAGATTTCAACCGTCTACGGGTTCCAATCATTGTTCTACTTGTCGAAAGTTACAAATAATTTCCGTTAAGGGATTAACAATGGGGATCGTAGTTCACTTAAACTTGAAGAACAAAAAATTGGCGAATTATACTGTTTGGATGCTTTGCATATATGTTTCTTAGACAATATGGAAGCAATATATACAAAGATTTCAGACCGTCTACGTGTTCCAATCATTGTTCTACTTGTAGAAAGTTACAATTAATATCCGTTAAAGGATTAACAATGGGGCTCGCTGTTCACTTAAACTTGAAGATCAAAAAATTGACGATTGTTACTGTTTAGATGCTTTGCATATATGTTTCTTAGACTATATAGAAGCAATATATACAAAGATTTCAACCGTCTACCTGTTCTGTTCATTGTTCTACTTGTAGAAAGTTACAAATAATTTCCGTTTCATGATTATCAATGGGGCTCGTTGTTCACTTAAACTTGAAGAACAAAAATTTGGCGAATGGTACTGTTTGGATGCTTTGCATATATGTTTCTTAGATTATATAGAAGCAACATATACAAAGAATTCAACCGTCTACCTGTTCCATTCATTGTTCTACTTGTAGAAAGTTACAAATAATTTCCATTTCATAATTATCAATGGGGCTCGCTGTTCACTTAATCTTGAAGAACAATAAATTGGCGAATGGTACTGTTTGGATGCTTTGCATATATGTTTCTTAGACTATATAGAAGCAATATATACAAAGATTTCAACCGTCTACCTGTTCCATTCATTGTTCTACTTGTCGAAAGTTACAAATAATTACCGATAAAGGATTAACCATTGGGGCTCATTGTTCACTTAAACTTGAAGAACAAAAAATTGGCGAATTGTACTGTTTGGATGCTTTGCATATATGTTTCTTAGACTATATAGAAGCAATATATACAAAGATTTCAACCGTCTACCTGTTCCATTCATTGTTCTACTTGTCGAAAGTTACAAATAATTTCCGATAAAGGATTAACAATGGGGCTCATTGTTCACTTAAACTTGAAGGACAAAAAATTGGCGAATTGTACTGTTTGGATGCTTTGCATATATGTTTCTTAGACTATATGGAAGCAATATATACAATGATTTCAGACCGTCTACGTGTTCCAATCATTGTTCTACTTGTAGAAAGTTACAATTAATATCTGTTAAAGGATTAACAATGGGGCTCGCTGTTCACTTAAACTTGAAGATCAAAAAATTGACGATTGTTACTGTTTAGATGCTTTGCATATAGGTTTCTTAGACTATATAGAAGCAACATATACAAAGATTTCAACCGTCTACCTGTTCTGTTCATTGTTCTACTTGTAGAAAGTTACAAATAATTTCCGTTTCATGATTATCAATGGGGCTCGTTGTTCACTTAAACTTGAAGAACAAAAATTTGGCGAATGGTACTGTTTGGATGCTTTGCATATATGTTTCTTAGATTATATAGAAGCAATATATACAAAGAATTCAACCGTCTACCTGTTCCATTCATTGTTCTACTTGTAGAAAGTTACAAATAATTTCCATTTCATGATTATCAATGGGGCTCGCTGTTCACTTAATCTTGAAGAACAAAAAATTGGCGAATGGTACTGTTTGGATGCTTTGCATATATGTTTCTTAGACTATATAGAAGCAATATATACAAAGATTTCAACCGTCTACCTGTTCTATTCATTGTTCTACTTGTCGAAAGTTACAAATAATTATCGATAAAGGATTAACCATTGGGGCTCATTGTTCACTTAAACTTGAAGAACAAAAAATTGGCGAATTGTACTGTTTGGATGCTTTGCATATATGTTTCTTAGACTATATAGAAGCAATATATACAAAGATTTCAACCGTCTACCTGTTCCATTCATTGGTCTACTTGTCGAAAGTTACAAATAATTTCCGATAAAGGATTAACGATGGGGCTCATTGTTCACTTAAACTTGAAGGACAAAAAATTGGCGAATTGTACTGTTTGGATGCTTTGCATATATGTTTCTTAGACTATTTAGATGCAATATATAGAAAGATTTGACCCGTCTACATGTACTATTCATTGTTCAACTTGTAGAAAGTTACAATTAATTTCCGTTTCATGATTATCAATGGGGCTCGTAGTTCACTTAAACTTGAAGAACAAAAAATTGGCGAATGGTACTGTTTGGATGCTTTGCATATATGTTTCTTAGACTATATAGAAGCAATATATACAAAGATTTCAACCGTCTACCTGTTCTATTCATTGTTCTACTTGTCGAAAGTTACAAATAATTACCGATAAAGGATTAACCATTGGGGCTCATTGTTCACTTAAACTTGAAGAACAAAAAATTGGCGAATTGTACTGTTTGGATGCTTTGCATATTTGTTTCTTAGATTATAAAGAAGCAATATATACAAAGATTTCAACCGTCTACCTGTTCCATTCATTGTTCTACTTGTCGAAATTATCAAATAATTTCCTTTTATGGATTAACAATGGGGCTCGTTGTTCACTTAAACTTGAAGAACAATAAATTGGCGAATTGTACTGTTTCGATGCTTTGCATATATGTTTCTTAGACTATATAGACGCAATATATACAAGGATTTCAACCGTCTACCTGTTCGATTCATTGTTCTACTTGTCGAAATTTACAAATAATTTCCTTTAAAGGATTAACAATGGGGCTCGTAGTTCACTTAAACTTGAAGAACAAAAAATTGGCGAATTGTACTGTTTGGATGCTTTGCATATATGTTTCTTAGACTATTTAGAAGCAATATATAGAAAGATTTCACCCGTCTACCTGTACTATTCATTGTTCTACATGTAGAAAGTTACAAATAATTTCCGTTTCATGATTATCAATGGGGCTCGTTCTTCACTTAAACTTGAAGAACAAAAAATTGGCGAATGGTACTGTTTGGATTCTTTGCATATATGTTTCTTAGATTATATAGAAGCAATATATACAAAGATTTCAAACGTCTACCTGTTCCATTCATTGTTCTACTTGTCGAAAGTTACAAATAATTTCCGATAAAGGATTAACCATTGGGGCTCATTGTTCACTTAAACTTGAAGAACACAAAATTGGCGAATGGTACTGTTTGGATGCTTTGCGTACATGTTTCTTAGACTATATGGAAGCAATATATACAAAGATATCAACCGTCTACGTGTTCCTTTCATTGTTCTACTTGTCGAAATTTACAAATAATCTCCTTTAAAGGATTAACAATGGGTCTCGTAGTTCACTTAAACTTGAAGATCAAAAAATTGGCGATTGTTACTGTTTAGATGCTTTGCATATAGGTTTCGTAGACTATATAGAAGCAACATATACAAAGATTTCAACCGTCTACCTGATCCATTCATTGTTCTACTTGTCGAAATTTACAAATAATTTCCTTTAAAGGATTAACAATGGGGCTCGTAGTTCACTTAAACTTGAAGAACAAAAAATTGGCGAATGGTACTGTTTGGATGCTTTGCATATATGTTTCTTAGATTATATAGAAGCAATATATACAAAGATTTCAACCGTCTACCTGTTCCATTCATTGTTCTACTTGTCGAAAATTACAAATAATTTCCGATAAAGGATTAACCATTGGGGCTCATTGTTCACTTAAACTTGAAGAACAAAAAATTGGCGAATGGTACTGTTTGGATGCTTTGCGTACATGTTTCTTAGACTATATGGAAGCAATATATACAAAGATATCAACCGTCTACGTGTTCCAATCATTGTTCTACTTGTCGAAATTTACAAATAATCTCCTTTAAAGGATTAACAATGGGGCTCGTAGTTCACTTAAACTTGATGAACAAAAAATTGGCGAATTGTACTGTTTGGATGCTTTGCATATATGTTTCTTAGACTATTTAGAAGCAATATATAGAAAGAATTCACCCGTCTACCTGTACTATTCATTGTTCTACTTGTAGAAAGTTACAAATAATCTCCTTTAAAGGATTAACAATGGGGCTCGTAGTTCACTTAAACTTGATGAACAAAAAATTGGCGAATTGTACTGTTTGGATGCTTTGCATATATGTTTCTTAGACTATTTAGAAGCAATATATAGAAAGAATTCACCCGTCTACCTGTACTATTCATTGTTCTACTTGTAGAAAGTTACAAATAATTTCCATTTCATGATTATCAATGGGGCTCGCTGTTCACTTAAACTTGAAGATCAAAAAATTGGCGATTGTTACTGTTTAGATGCTTTGCATATAGGTTTCTTAGACTATATAGAATCAATATATACAAAGAATTCAACCGTCTACCTGATCCATTCATTGTTCTACTTGTAGAAAGTTACAAATAATTTCCATTTCATAATTATCAATGGGGCTCGCTGTTCACTTAATCTTGAAGAACAATAAATTGGCGAATGGTACTGTTTGGATGCTTTGCATATATGTTTCTTAGACTATATAGAAGCAATATATACAAAGAATTCAACCGTCTACCTGTTCCATTCATTGTTCTACTTGTCGAAAGTTACAAATAATTTCCGATAAAGGATTAACAATGGGGCTCATTGTTCACTTAAACTTGAAGGACAAAAAATTGGCGAATGGTACTGTTTGGATGCTTTGCGTACATGTTTCTTAGACTATATGGAAGCAATATATACAAGGATTTCAACCGTCTACCTGTTCCATTCATTGTTCTACTTGTCGAAAGTTACAAATAATTACCGATTACGGATTAACCATTGGGGCTCATTGTTCACTTAATCTTGAAGACCAACAAATTGGCGAACGGTACTGTTTGGATGCTTTGCGTACATGTTTCTTAGACTATATGGAAGCATTATATACAAAGATTTCAACCGTCTACGTGTTCCAATCATTGTTCTACTTGTTGAAATTTACAAATAATTTCCTTTAAAGGATTAACAATGGGGCTCGTTGTTCACTTAAACTTGAAGAACAATAAATTGGCGAATTGTACTGTTTGGAAGCTTTGCATATGTGTTTCTTAGACTATATAGAAGCAATATATACAAAGATTTCAACCGTCTACTTGTTCCATTCATTGTTCTACTTGCCGAAAATTGCAAATAATTTCCGATAAAGGATTAACCATTGGGGCTCATTGTTCACTTAAACTTGAAGAACAAAAAATTGGCGAACGGTACTGTTTGGATGCTTTGCGTACATGTTTATTAGACTATATGGAAGCAATATATACAAAGATTTCAACCGTCTACGGGTTCCAATCATTGTTCTACTTGTCGAAAGTTACAAATAATTTCCGTTAAGGGATTAACAATGGGGATCGTAGTTCACTTAAACTTGAAGAACAAAAAATTGGCGAATTATACTGTTTGGATGCTTTGCATATATGTTTCTTAGACTATATGGAAGCAATATATACAAAGATTTCAGACCGTCTACGTGTTCCAATCATTGTTCTACTTGTAGAAAGTTACAATTAATATCCGTTAAAGGATTAACAATGGGGCTCGCTGTTCACTTAAACTTGAAGATCAAAAAATTGACGATTGTTACTGTTTAGATGCTTTGCATATAGGTTTCTTAGACTATATAGAAGCAACATATACAAAGATTTCAACCGTCTACCTGTTCTGTTCATTGTTCTACTTGTAGAAAGTTACAAATAATTTCCGTTTCATGATTATCAATGGGGCTCGTTGTTCACTTAAACTTGAAGAACAAAAATTTTGCGAATGGTACTGTTTGGATGCTTTGCATATATGTTTCTTAGATTATATAGAAGCAATATATACAAAGAATTCAACCGTCTACCTGTTCCATTCATTGTTCTACTTGTAGAAAGTTACAAATAATTTCCATTTCATGATTATCAATGGGGCTCGCTGTTCACTTAATCTTGAAGAACAATAAATTGGCGAATGGTACTGTTTGGATGCTTTGCATATATGTTTCTTAGACTATATAGAAGCAATATATACAAAGATTTCAACCGTCTACCTGTTCTATTCATTGTTCTACTTGTCGAAAGTTACAAATAATTACCGATAAAGGATTAACCATTGGGGCTCATTGTTCACTTAAACTTGAAGAACAAAAAATTGGCGAATTGTACTGTTTGGATGCTTTGCATATATGTTTCTTAGACTATATAGAAGCAATATATACAAAGATTTCAACCGTCTACCTGTTCCATTCATTGTTCTACTTGTCGAAAGTTACAAATAATTTCCGATAAAGGATTAACAATGGGGCTCATTGTTCCCTTAAACTTGAAGGACAAAAAATTGGCGAATTGTACTGTTTGGATGCTTTGCATATATGTTTCTTAGACTATATGGAAGCAATATATACAAAGATTTCAACCGTCTACGTGTTCCAATCATTGTTCTACTTGTAGAAAGTTACAATTAATTTCCGTTAAAGGATTAACAATGGGACTCGTAGTTCACTTAAACTTGAAGGACGAAAAATTGGCGAATTGTACTGTTTGGATGCTTTGCATATATGTTTCGTAGGCTATATAGAAGCAATATATACAAAGATTTCACCCGTCTACCTGTACTATTCATTGTTCTACTTGTAGAGAGTTACAAATAATTGCCATTTCATGATTATCAATGGGGTTAGCTGTTCACTTAAACTTGAAGAACAAAAAATTGGCGATTGTTACTGTTTAGATGCTTTGCATATAGGTTTCGTAGACTATATAGAAGCAACATATACAAAGATTTCAACCGTCTACCTGTTCCATTCATTGTTCTACTTGTCGAAATTTACAAATAATTTCCTTTAAAGGATTAACAATGGGGCTCGTTGTACACTTAAACTTGAAGAACAATAAATTGGCGAATTTTACTGTTTGGATGCTTTGCATATATGTTTCTTAGACTATTTAGAAGCAATATATAGAAAGATTTCACCCGTCTACCTGTTCTATTCATTGTTCTACTTGTAGAAAGTTACAAATAATTTCCATTTCATGATTATCAATGGGGTTCGCTGTTCACTTAAACTTGAAGAACAAAAAATTGGCGATTGTTACTGTTTAGATGCTTTGCATATAGGTTTCGTAGACTATATAGAAGCAACATATACAAAGATTTCAACCGTCTACCTGATCCATTCATTGTTCTACTTGTCGAAATTTACAAATAATTTCCTTTAAAGGATTAACAATGGGTCTCGTAGTTCACTTAAACTTGAAGAACAAAAAATTGGCGAATGGTACTGTTTGGATGCTTTGCATATATGTTTCTTAGATTATATAGAAGCAATATATACAAAGATTTCAACCGTCTACCTGTTCCATTCATTGTTCTACTTGTCGAAAATTACAAATAATTTCCGATAAAGGATTAACCATTGGGGCTCATTGTTCACTTAAACTTGAAGAACAAAAAATTGGCGAATGGTACTGTTTGGATGCTTTGCATATATGTTTCTTAGACTATTTAGAAGCAATATATAGAAAGATTTCACCCGTCTACCTGTTCTATTCATTGTTCTACTTGTAGAAAGTTACAAATAATTTCCATTTCATGATTATCAATGGGGTTCGCTGTTCACTTAAACTTGAAGAACAAAAAATTGGCGATTGTTACTGTTTAGATGCTTTGCATATAGGTTTCGTAGACTATATAGAAGCAACATATACAAAGATTTCAACCGTCTACCTGATCCATTCATTGTTCTACTTGTCGAAATTTACAAATAATCTCCTTTAAAGGATTAACAATGGGGCTCGTAGTTCACTTAAACTTGATGAACAAAAAATTGGCGAATTGTACTGTTTGGATGCTTTGCATATATGTTTCTTAGACTATTTAGAAGCAATATATAGAAAGAATTCACCCGTCTACCTGTACTATTCATTGTTCTACTTGTAGAAAGTTACAAATAATTTCCATTTCATGATTATCAATGGGGCTCGCTGTTCACTTAAACTTGAAGATCAAAAAATTGGCGATTGTTACTGTTTAGATGCTTTGCATATAGGTTTCTTAGACTATATAGAAGCAATATATACAAAGAATTCAACCGTCTACCTGTTCCATTCATTGTTCTACTTGTAGAAAGTTACAAATATTTTCCATTTCATGATTATCAATGGGGCTCGCTGTTTACTTAAACTTGAAGATCAAAAAATTGGCGATTGTTACTGTTTAGATGCTTTGCATATAGGTTTCGTAGACTATATAGAAGCAACATATACAAAGATTTCAACCGTCTACCTGATCCATTCATTGTTCTACTTGTAGAAAGTTACAAATAATTTCTATTTCATAATTATCAATGGGGCTCGCTGTTCACTTAATCTTGAAGAACAATAAATTGGCGAATGGTACTGTTTGGATGCTTTGCATATATGTTTCTTAGACTATATAGAAGCAATATATACAAAGAATTCAACCGTCTACCTGTTCCATTCATTGCTCTACTTGTCGAAAGTTACAAATAATTTCCGATAAAGGATTAACAATGGGGCTCATTGTTCACTTAAACTTGAAGGACAAAAAATTGGCGAATGGTACTGTTTGGATGCTTTGCGTACATGTTTCTTAGACTATATGGAAGCAATATATACAAGGATTTCAACCGTCTACCTGTTCCATTCATTGTTCTACTTGTCGAAATTTACAAATAATTTCCTTTAAAGGATTAACAATGGGGCGCGTTGTTCACTTAAACTTGAAGAACAATAAATTGGCGAATTGTACTGTTTGGATGCTTTGCATATATGTTTCTTAGACTATATAGAAGCAATATATACAAAGATTTCAACCGTCTACCCGTTCCATTCATTGTTCTACTTGTCGAAAGTTACAAATAATTTCCGATAAAGGATTAACAATGGGTCTCATTGTTCACTTAAACTTGAAGAACAAAAAATTGGCGAATGGTACTGTTTGGATGCTTTGCATATATGTTTCTTAGACTATATGGAAGCAATATATACAAAGATTTCAACCGTCTACGTGTTCCATTCATTGTTCTACTTGTAGAAAGTTACAATTAATTTCCGTTAAAGGATTAACAATGGGGCTCGTAGTTCACTTAAACTTGAAGATCAAAAAATTGGCGGTTGTTACTGTTTAGATGCTTTGCATATAGGTTTCTTAGACTATATAGAAGCAACATATACAAATATTTCAACCGTCTACCTGTTCCATTCATTGTTCTACTTGTTGAAAATTACAAATAATTTCCGATAATGGATTAACCATTGGGGCTCATTGTTCACTTAAACTTGAAGACCAAAAAATTGGCGAATTGTACTGTTTGGATGCTTTGCATATTTGTTTCGCAGAGTATATAGAAACAATATATACAATGATTTCAACCGTCTACATAATCCATTCATTGTTCTACTTGTCGAAATTTACAAATAATTTCCTTTAAAGGATTAACAATGGGGCTCGTAGTTCACTTAAACATGAAGATGAAATAATTGGCGAATTGTACTGTTTGGATGCTTTGCATATATGTTTCTTAGACTATATAGAAGCAATATATACAATGATTTCAACCGTCTACCTGATCCATTCATTGTTCTACTTGTCGAAATTTACAAATAATTTCCTTTAAAGGATTAACAATGGGGCTCGTAGTTCACTTAAACTTGAAGAACAAAAAATTGGCGAATTGTACTGTTTGGATGCTTTGCATATATGTTTCTTAGACTATTTAGAAGCAATATATAGAAAGATTTCACCCGTCTACCTGTACTATTCATTGTTCTACTTGTAGAAAGTTACAAATAATTTCCGTTTCATGATTATCAATGGGGCTCGTTCTTCACTTAAACTTGAAGAACAAAAAATTGGCGAATGGTACTGTTTGGATGCTTTGCGTACATGTTTCTTAGACTATATGGAAGCAATATATACAAAGATATCAACCGTCTACGTGTTCCAATCATTGTTCTACTTGTCGAAATTTACAAATAATCTCCTTTAAAGGATTAACAATGGGGCTCGTAGTTCACTTAAACTTGATGAACAAAAAATTGGCGAATTGTACTGTTTGGATGCTTTGCATATATGTTTCTTAGACTATTTAGAAGCAATATATAGAAAGAATTCACCCGTCTACCTGTACTATTCATTGTTCTACTTGTAGAAAGTTACAAATAATTTCCATTTCATGATTATCAATGGGGCTCGCTGTTCACTTAAACTTGAAGATCAAAAAATTGGCGATTGTTACTGTTTAGATGCTTTGCATATAGGTTTCTTAGACTATATAGAATCAATATATACAAAGAATTCAACCGTCTACCTGTTCCATTAATGTTCTACTTGTAGAAAGTTACAAATAATTTCCATTTCATGATTATCAATGGGGCTCGCTGTTCACTTAAACTTGAAGAACAAAAAATTGGCGAATGGTACTGTTTGGATGCTTTGCATATATGTTTCTTAGATTATATAGAAGCAATATATACAAAGATTTCATCCGCCTTCCTGTTACATTCATTGTTCTGCTTATCGAAAATTACAAATAATTTCCTTTAAAGGATTAACAATGGGGCTCGTTGTTCACTTAAACTTGAAGAACAATACATTTGCGAATTTTACTGTTTGGATGCTTTGCATATATGTTTCTTAGACTATTTAGAAGCAATATATAGAAAGATTTCACCCGTATACCTGTACTATTCATTGTTCTACTTGTAGAAAGTTACAAATAATTTTCATTTCATGATTATCAATGGGGCTCGCTGTTCACTTAAACTTGAAGAACAAAAAATTGGCGATTGTTACTGTTTAGATGCTTTGCATATAGGTTTCGTAGACTATATAGAAGCAACATATACAAAGATTTCAACCGTCTACCTGATCCATTCATTGTTCTACTTGTCGAAATTTACAAATAATTTCCTTTAAAGGATTAACAATAGGGCTCGTAGTTCACTTAAACTTGAAGAACAAAAAATTGGCGAATTGTACTGTTTGGATGCTTTGCATATATGTTTCTTAGACTATTTAGAAGCAATATATAGAAAGATTTCACCCGTCTACCTGTACTATTCATTGTTCTACTTGTCGAAAGTTACAAATAATTACCGATAAAGGATTAACCATTGGGGCTCGTTCTTCACTTAAACTTGAAGAACAAAAAATTGGCGAATGGTACTGTTTGGATGCTTTGCATATATGTTTCTTAGATTATATAGAAGCAATATATACAAAGATTTCAAACGTCTACCTGTTCCATTCATTGTTCTACTTGTCGAAAGTTACAAATAATTTCCGATAAAGGATTAACCATTGGGGCTCATTGTTCACTTAAACTTGAAGAACAAAAAATTGGCGAATTGTACTGTTTGGATGCTTTGCATATATGTTTCTTAGACTATATAGAAGCAATATATACAAAGATTTCAACCGTCTACCTGTTCCATTCATTGTTCTACTTGTCGAAAGTTACAAATAATTTCCGATAAAGGATTAACAATGGGGCTCGCTGTTCACTTAAACTTGAAGAACAAAAAATTGGCGATTGTTACTGTTTAGATGCTTTGCATATAGGTTTCGTAGACTATATAGAAGCAACATATACAAAGATTTCAACCGTCTACCTGATCCATTCATTGTTCTACTTGTCGAAATTTACAAATAATTTCCTTTAAAGGATTAACAATGGGGCTCGTAGTTCACTTAAACTTGAAGAACAAAAAATTGGCGAATTGTACTGTTTGGATGCTTTGCATATATGTTTCTTAGACTATTTAGAAGCAATATATAGAAAGATTTCACCCGTCTACCTGTACTATTCATTGTTCTACTTGTAGAAAGTTACAAATAATTTCCATTTCATTTTTATCAATGGGGCTCGTAGTTCACTTAAACTTGAAGAACAAAAAATTGGCGAATTGTACTGTTTGGATGCTTTGCATATATGTTTCTTAGACTATATGGAAGCAATATATACAAAGATTTCAACCGTCTACCTGATCCATTCATTGTTCTACTTGTCGAAATTTACAAATAATTTCCTTTAAAGGATTAACAATGGGGCTCGTAGTTCACTTAAACTTGAAGAACAAAAAATTGGCGAATTGTACTGTTTGGATGCTTTGCATATATGTTTCTTAGACTATATGGAAGCAATATATACAAAGATTTCAACCGTCTACGTGTTCCAATCATTGTTCTACTTGTAGAAAGTTACAATTAATTTCCGTTAAAGGATTAACAATGGGACTCGTAGTTCACTTAAACTTGAAGGACGAAAAATTGGCGAATTGTACTGTTTGGATGCTTTGCATATATGTTTCGTAGGCTATATAGAAGCAATATATACAAAGATTTCAACCGTCTACCTGTTCCATTCATTGTTCTACTTGTCGAAATTTACAAATAATTTCCTTTAAAGGATTAACAATGGGGCTCGTTGTTCACTTAAACTTGAAGAACAATAAATTGGCGAATTGTACTGTTTGGATGCTTTGCATATATGTTTCTTAGACTATTTAGAAGCAATATATAGAAAGATTTCACCCGTCTACCTGTACTATTCATTGTTCTACTTGTAGAAAGTTACAAATAATTTCCGTTTCATGATTATCAATGGGGCTCGTTCTTCACTTAAACTTGAAGAACAAAAAATTGGCGAATGGTACTGTTTGGATGCTTTGCGTACATGTTTCTTAGACTATATGGAAGCAATATATACAAAGATATCAACCGTCTACGTGTTCCAATCATTGTTCTACTTGTCGAAATTTACAAATAATCTCCTTTAAAGGATTAACAATGGGGCTCGTAGTTCACTTAAACTTGATGAACAAAAAATTGGCGAATTGTACTGTTTGGATGCTTTGCATATATCTTTCTTAGACTATTTAGAAGCAATATATAGAAAGAATTCACCCGTCTACCTGTACTATTCATTGTTCTACTTGTAGAAAGTTACAAATAATTTCCATTTCATGATTATCAATGGGGCTCGCTGTTCACTTAAACTTGAAGATCAAAAAATTGGCGATTGTTACTGTTTAGATGCTTTGCATATAGGTTTCTTAGACTATATAGAATCAATATATACAAAGAATTCAACCGTCTACCTGTTCCATTAATGTTCTACTTGTAGAAAGTTACAAATAATTTCCATTTCATGATTATCAATGGGGCTCGCTGTTCACTTAAACTTGAAGAACAAAAAATTGGCGAATGGTACTGTTTGGATGCTTTGCATATATGTTTCTTAGATTATATAGAAGCAATATATACAAAGATTTCAACCGCCTTCCTGTTACATTCATTGTTCTGCTTATCGAAAATTACAAATAATTTCCTTTAAAGGATTAACAATGGGGCTCGTTGTTCACTTAAACTTGAAGAACAATACATTTGCGAATTTTACTGTTTGGATGCTTTGCATATATGTTTCTTAGACTATTTAGAAGCAATATATAGAAAGATTTCACCCGTATACCTGTACTATTCATTGTTCTACTTGTAGAAAGTTACAAATAATTTTCATTTCATGATTATCAATGGGGCTCGCTGTTCACTTAAACTTGAAGAACAAAAAATTGGCGATTGTTACTGTTTAGATGCTTTGCATATAGGTTTCGTAGACTATATAGAAGCAACATATACAAAGATTTCAACCGTCTACCTGATCCATTCATTGTTCTACTTGTCGAAATTTACAAATAATTTCCTTTAAAGGATTAACAATGGGGCTCGTAGTTCACTTAAACTTGAAGAACAAAAAATTGGCGAATTGTACTGTTTGGATGCTTTGCATATATGTTTCTTAGACTATTTAGAAGCAATATATAGAAAGATTTCACCCGTCTACCTGTACTATTCATTGTTCTACTTGTCGAAAGTTACAAATAATTACCGATAAAGGATTAACCATTGGGGCTCGTTCTTCACTTAAACTTGAAGAACAAAAAATTGGCGAATGGTACTGTTTGGATGCTTTGCATATATGTTTCTTAGATTATATAGAAGCAATATATACAAAGATTTCAAACGTCTACCTGTTCCATTCATTGTTCTACTTGTCGAAAGTTACAAATAATTTCCGATAAAGGATTAACCATTGGGGCTCATTGTTCACTTAAACTTGAAGAACAAAAAATTGGCGAATTGTACTGTTTGGATGCTTTGCATATATGTTTCTTAGACTATATAGAAGCAATATATACAAAGATTTCAACCGTCTACCTGTTCCATTCATTGTTCTACTTGTCGAAAGTTACAAATAATTTCCGATAAAGGATTAACAATGGGGCTCATTGTTCACTTAAACTTGAAGGACAAAAAATTGGCGAATTGTACTGTTTGGATGCTTTGCATCTATGTTTCTTAGACTATATAGACGCAATATATACAAGGATTTCAACCGTCTACCTGTTCGATTCATTGTTCTACTTGTCGAAATTTACAAATAATTTCCTTTAAAGGATTAACAATGGGGCTCGTAGTTCACTTAAACTTGAAGAACAAAAAATTGGCGAATTGTACTGTTTGGATGCTTTCCATATATGTTTCTTAGACTATTTAGATGTAATATATAGAAAGATTTCACCCGTCTACCTGTACTATTCATTGTTCTACTTGTAGAAAGTTACAAATAATTTCCATTTCATTTTTATCAATGGGGCTCGTAGTTCACTTAAACTTGAAGAACAAAAAATTGGCGAATTGTACTGTTTGGATGCTTTGCATATATGTTTCTTAGACTATATGGAAGCAATATATACAAAGATTTCAACCGTCTACGTGTTCCAATCATTGTTCTACTTGTAGAAAGTTACAATTAATTTCCGTTAAAGGATTAACAATGGGACTCGTAGTTCACTTAAACTTGAAGGACGAAAAATTGGCGAATTGTACTGTTTGGATGCTTTGCATATATGTTTCGTAGGCTATATAGAAGCAATATATACAAAGATTTCAACCGTCTACCTGTTCCATTCATTGTTCTACTTGTCGAAATTTACAAATAATTTCCTTTAAAGGATTAACAATGTGGCTCGTTGTTCACTTAAACTTGAAGAACAATAAATTGGCGAATTGTACTGTTTGGATGCTTTGCATATATGTTTCGTAGACTATATAGACGCAATATATACAAGGATTTCTACCGTCTACCTGTTCCATTCATTGTTCTACTTGTCGAAAGTTACAAATAATTACCGATAAAGGATTAACAATTGGGGCTCATTGTTCACTTAAACTTGAAGAACAAAAAATTGGCGACTGGTACTTTTTGGATGATTTGCATATATGTTTCTTAGACTATATAGAAGCAATATATAAAAAGATTTCAACCGTCTACCTGTTCCATTCAATGTTCTACTTGTCGAAAGTTACAAATAATTTCCGATAGAGGATTAACAATGGGGCTCATTGTTCACTTAAACTTGAAGAACAAAAAATTGGCGAATGGTACTGTTTGGATGCTTTGCATATATGTTTCTAACACTATATGGGAGCAATGTATACAAAGACTTCAACCGTCTAACTGATCCATTCATTGTTCTACTTGTCGAAATTTACAAATAATTTCCTTTAAAGGATTAACAATGGGGCTCGTAGTTCACTTAAACTTGAAGAACAAAAAATTGGCGAATGGTACTGTTTAGATGCTTTGCATATATGTTTCTTATACTATATAGAAGCAATATATACAAAGATTTCAACCGTCTACCTGTTCTATTCATTGTTCTACTTGTAGAAAGTTACAAATAATTTCCATTTCATGATTATCAATGGGGCTCGTAGTTCACTTAAACTTGAAGAACAAAAAATTGGCGAATTGTAATGTTTGGATGCTTTGCATATATGTTTCTTAGACTATATAGAAGCAATATATACAATGATTTCAACAGTCTACCTGTTCCATTCATTGTTCTACTTGTCGAAAGTTACAAATAATTTCCGATAACGGATTAACCATTGGGGCTCATTGTTCACTTAAACTTGAAGATAAAAAAATTGGCGAATGTTACTGTTTAGATGCTTTGCATATAAGTTTCTTAGACTATTTAGATGTAATATATAGAAAGATTTCACCCGTCTACCTGTACTATTAATTGTTCTACTTGTAGAAAGTTACAAATAATTTCCATTTCATTTTTATCAATGGGGCTCGTAGTTCACTTAAACTTGAAGAACAAAAAATTGGCGAATTGTACTGTTTGGATGCTTTGCATATATGTTTCTTAGACTATATGGAAGCAATATATACAAAGATTTCAACCGTCTACGTGTTCCAATCATTGTTCTACTTGTAGAAAGTTACAATTAATTTCCGTTAAAGGATTAACAATGGGGCTCGTTGTTCACTTAAACTTGAAGAACAATAAATTGGCGAATTGTACTGTTTGGATGCTTTGCATATATGTTTCGTAGACTATATAGACGCAATATATACAAGGATTTCTACCGTCTACCTGTTCCATTCATTGTTCTACTTGTCGAAAGTTACAAATAATTTCCTTTAAAGGATTAACAATGGGGCTCGTAGTTCACTTAAACATGAAGATGAAATAATTGGCGAATTGTACTGTTTGGATACTTTCTATATATGTTTCTTAGACTATATAGACGCAATATATACAAGGATTTCAACCGTCTACCTTTTCCATTCATTGTTCTACTTGTCGAAAGTTACAAATAATTACCGATAAAGGATTAACCATTGGGGCTCATTGTTCACTTAAACTTGAAGCACAAAAAATTGGCGAATTGTACTGTTTGGATGCTTTGCATATATGTTTCTTAGACTATATAGATGCAATATATACAAAGATTTCAACCGTCTACCTGTTCCATTCATTGTTCTACTTGTCGAAATTTACAAATAATTTCCTTTAAAGGAATAACAATGGGGCTCGTTGTTCACTTAAACTTGAAGAACAATAAATTGGCGAATTTTACTGTTTGGATGCTTTGCATATATGTTTCTTAGACTATTTAAAAGCAATATATAGAAAGATTTCACCCGTCTACCTGTACTATTCATTGTTCTACTTGTAGAAAGTTACAAATAATTTCCATTTCATGATTATCAATGGGGCTCGCTGTTCACTTAAAATTGAAGATCAAAAAATTGGCGATTGTTACTGTTTAGATGCTTTGCATATAGGTTTCTTAGACTATATAGAAGCAACATATACAAAGATTTCAACCGTCTACCTTTTCTGTTCATTGTTCTACTTGTAGAAAGTTACAAATAATTTCCGTTTCATGATTATCAATGGGGCTTGTTGTTCACTTAAACTTGAAGAACAAAAATTTGGCGAATGGTACTGTTTGGATGCTTTGCATATATGTTTCTTAGATTATATAGAAGCAATATATACAAAGATTTCAACCGTCTACCTGTACTATTCATTGTTCTACTTGTAGAAAGTTACAAATAATTTCCATTTCATGGTTATCAATGGGGCTCGCTGTTCACTTAAACTTGAAGATCAAAAAATTGGCGATTGTTACTGTTTAGATGCTTTGCATATATGTTTCTTAGATTATATAGAAGCAATATATACAAAGATTTCAACCGTCTACCTGTTCCATTCATTGTTCTACTTGTCGAAGGTTACAAATAATTTCCGATAACGGATTAACCATTGGGGCTCATTGTTCACTTAAACTTGAAGAACAAAAAATTGGCGAATTGTACTGTTTGGATGCTTTGCATATATGTTTCTTATACTTTATAGAAGGAATATATACAAAGGTTTCAACCGTCTACCTGTTCCATTCAATGTTCTACTTGTCGAAAGTTACAAATAATTTCCGATAAAAGATTAACAATGGGGCTCATTGTTCACTTAAACTTGAAGAACAAAAAATTGGCGAATGGTACTGTTTGGATGCTTTGCATATATGTTTCTTAGACTATATGGAAGCAATATATACAAAGATTTCAACCGTCTGCGTGTTCCAATCATTGTTCTGCTTGTAGAAAGTTACAATTAATTTCCGTTAAAGGATTAACAATGGGACTCGTAGTTCACTTAAACTTGAAGAACGAAAAATTGGCGAATTGTACTGTTTGGATGCTTTGCATATATGTTTCGTAGGCTATATAGAAGCAATATATACAATGATTTCAACCGTCTACCTGATCCATTCATTGTTTTACTTGACGAAATTTACAAATAATTTCCTTTAAAGGATTAACAATGGGGCTCGTAGTTCACTTAAACTTGAAGAACAAAAAATTGGCGAATTGTACTGTTTGGATGCTTTGCATATGTGTTTCTTAGACTATTTAGAAGCACTATATAGAAAGATTTCACCCGTCTACCTGTACTATTCATTGTTCTACTTGTAGAAAGTTACAAATATTTTCCATTTCATGATTATCAATGGGGCTCGCTGTTCACTTAAACTTGAAGATCAAAAAATTGGCGATTGTTACTGTTTAGATGCTTTGCATATAGGTTTCATAGACTATATAGAAGCAACATATACAAAGATTTCAACCGTCTACCTGTTCTATTCATTGTTCTACTTGTAGAAAGTTACAAATAATTTCCGTTTCATGTTTATCAATGGGGCTCGTTGTTGACTTAAACTTGAAGAACAAAAAATTGGCGAATGGTACTGTTTGGATGCTTTGCATATATGTTTCTTAGATTATATAGAAGCAATATATACAAAGATTTCAACCGTCTACCTGTACTATTCATTGTTCTGCTTGTTGAAAGTTACAAATAATTTCCTTTAAAGGATTAACAATGGGGCTCGTAGTTCACTTAAACTTGAAGAACAAAAAATTGGCGAATTGTACTGTTTGGATGCTTTGCACATATGTTTCTTAGACTATATGGAAGCAATATATACAAAGATTTCAACCGTCTACGTGTTCCAATCGTTGTTCTACTTGTAGAAAGCTACAATTAATTTCCGTTAAAGATTAGCAATGGGGATCGTAGTTTACTTAAACTTGAAGAGCAAAAAATTGCCGAATGGTACTGTTTGGATGCTTTGCATATATGTTTCTTAGATTATATAGAAGCAATATATACAAAGATTTCAACCGTCTACCTGTACTATTCATTGTTCTACTTGTAGAAAGTTACAAATAATTTCCATTTCATGATTATCAATGGGGCTCGCTGTTCACTTAAACTTGAAGATCAAAAAATTGGCGATTGTTACTGTTTAGATGCTTTGCATATAGGTTTCTTAGACTATATAGAATCAATATATACAAAGAATTCAACCGTCTACCTGTTCCATTAATGTTCTACTTGTAGAAAGTTACAAATAATTTCCATTTCATGATTATCAATGGGGCTCGCTGTTCACTTAAACTTGAAGAACAAAAAATTGGCGAATGGTACTGTTTGGATGCTTTGCATATATGTTTCTTAGATTATATAGAAGCAATATATACAAAGATTTCAACCGCCTTCCTGTTACATTCATTGTTCTGCTTATCGAAAATTACAAATAATTTCCTTTAAAGGATTAACAATGGGGCTCGTTGTTCACTTAAACTTGAAGAACAATACATTTGCGAATTTTACTGTTTGGATGCTTTGCATATATGTTTCTTAGACTATTTAGAAGCAATATATAGAAAGATTTCACCCGTATACCTGTACTATTCATTGTTCTACTTGTAGAAAGTTACAAATAATTTTCATTTCATGATTATCAATGGGGCTCGCTGTTCACTTAAACTTGAAGAACAAAAAATTGGCGATTGTTACTGTTTAGATGCTTTGCATATAGGTTTCGTAGACTATATAGAAGCAACATATACAAAGATTTCAACCGTCTACCTGATCCATTCATTGTTCTACTTGTCGAAATTTACAAATAATTTCCTTTAAAGGATTAACAATAGGGCTCGTAGTTCACTTAAACTTGAAGAACAAAAAATTGGCGAATGGTACTGTTTGGATGCTTTGCATATATGTTTCTTAGACTATTTAGAAGCAATATATAGAAAGATTTCACCCGTCTACCTGTACTATTCATTGTTCTACTTGTCGAAAGTTACAAATAATTACCGATAAAGGATTAACCATTGGGGCTCGTTCTTCACTTAAACTTGAAGAACAAAAAATTGGCGAATGGTACTGTTTGGATGCTTTGCATATATGTTTCTTAGATTATATAGAAGCAATATATACAAAGATTTCAAACGTCTACCTGTTCCATTCATTGTTCTACTTGTCGAAAGTTACAAATAATTTCCGATAAAGGATTAACCATTGGGGCTCATTGTTCACTTAAACTTGAAGAACAAAAAATTGGCGAATTGTACTGTTTGGATGCTTTGCATATATGTTTCTTAGACTATATAGAAGCAATATATACAAAGATTTCAACCGTCTACCTGTTCCATTCATTGTTCTACTTGTCGAAAGTTACAAATAATTTCCGATAAAGGATTAACAATGGGGCTCGCTGTTCACTTAAACTTGAAGAACAAAAAATTGGCGATTGTTACTGTTTAGATGCTTTGCATATAGGTTTCGTAGACTATATAGAAGCAACATATACAAAGATTTCAACCGTCTACCTGATCCATTCATTGTTCAACTTGTCGAAATTTACAAATAATTTCCTTTAAAGGATTAACAATGGGGCTCGTAGTTCACTTAAACTTGAAGAACAAAAAATTGGCGAATTGTACTGTTTGGATGCTTTGCATATATGTTTCTTAGACTATTTAGAAGCAATATATAGAAAGATTTCACCCGTCTACCTGTACTATTCATTGTTCTACTTGTAGAAAGTTACAAATAATTTCCATTTCATTTTTATCAATGGGGCTCGTAGTTCACTTAAACTTGAAGAACAAAAAATTGGCGAATTGTACTGTTTGGATGCTTTGCATATATGTTTCTTAGACTATATGGAAGCAATATATACAAAGATTTCAACCGTCTACGTGTTCCAATCATTGTTCTACTTGTAGAAAGTTACAATTAATTTCCGTTAAAGGATTAACAATGGGACTCGTAGTTCACTTAAACTTGAAGGACGAAAAATTGGCGAATTGTACTGTTTGGATGCTTTGCATATATGTTTCGTAGGCTATATAGAAGCAATATATACAAAGATTTCAACCGTCTACCTGTTCCATTCATTGTTCTACTTGTCGAAATTTACAAATAATTTCCTTTAAAGGATTAACAATGGGGCTCGTTGTTCACTTAAACTTGAAGAACAATAAATTGGCGAATTGTACTGTTTGGATGCTTTGCATATATGTTTCTTAGACTATTTAGAAGCAATATATAGAAAGATTTCACCCGTCTACCTGTACTATTCATTGTTCTACTTGTAGAAAGTTACAAATAATTTCCGTTTCATGATTATCAATGGGGCTCGTTCTTCACTTAAACTTGAAGAACAAAAAATTGGCGAATGGTACTGTTTGGATGCTTTGCGTACATGTTTCTTAGACTATATGGAAGCAATATATACAAAGATATCAACCGTCTACGTGTTCCAATCATTGTTCTACTTGTCGAAATTTACAAATAATCTCCTTTAAAGGATTAACAATGGGGCTCGTAGTTCACTTAAACTTGATGAACAAAAAATTGGCGAATTGTACTGTTTGGATGCTTTGCATATATCTTTCTTAGACTATTTAGAAGCAATATATAGAAAGAATTCACCCGTCTACCTGTACTATTCATTGTTCTACTTGTAGAAAGTTACAAATAATTTCCATTTCATGATTATCAATGGGGCTCGCTGTTCACTTAAACTTGAAGATCAAAAAATTGGCGATTGTTACTGTTTAGATGCTTTGCATATAGGTTTCTTAGACTATATAGAATCAATATATACAAAGAATTCAACCGTCTACCTGTTCCATTAATGTTCTACTTGTAGAAAGTTACAAATAATTTCCATTTCATGATTATCAATGGGGCTCGCTGTTCACTTAAACTTGAAGAACAAAAAATTGGCGAATGGTACTGTTTGGATGCTTTGCATATATGTTTCTTAGATTATATAGAAGCAATATATACAAAGATTTCAACCGCCTTCCTGTTACATTCATTGTTCTGCTTATCGAAAATTACAAATAATTTCCTTTAAAGGATTAACAATGGGGCTCGTTGTTCACTTAAACTTGAAGAACAATACATTTGCGAATTTTACTGTTTGGATGCTTTGCATATATGTTTCTTAGACTATTTAGAAGCAATATATAGAAAGATTTCACCCGTATACCTGTACTATTCATTGTTCTACTTGTAGAAAGTTACAAATAATTTTCATTTCATGATTATCAATGGGGCTCGCTGTTCACTTAAACTTGAAGAACAAAAAATTGGCGATTGTTACTGTTTAGATGCTTTGCATATAGGTTTCGTAGACTATATAGAAGCAACATATACAAAGATTTCAACCGTCTACCTGATCCATTCATTGTTCTACTTGTCGAAATTTACAAATAATTTCCTTTAAAGGATTAACAATGGGGCTCGTAGTTCACTTAAACTTGAAGAACAAAAAATTGGCGAATTGTACTGTTTGGAGGCTTTGCATATATGTTTCTTAGACTATTTAGAAGCAATATATAGAAAGATTTCACCCGTCTACCTGTACTATTCATTGTTCTACTTGTCGAAAGTTACAAATAATTACCGATAAAGGATTAACCATTGGGGCTCGTTCTTCACTTAAACTTGAAGAACAAAAAATTGGCGAATGGTACTGTTTGGATGCTTTGCATATATGTTTCTTAGATTATATAGAAGCAATATATACAAAGATTTCAAACGTCTACCTGTTCCATTCATTGTTCTACTTGTCGAAAGTTACAAATAATTTCCGATAAAGGATTAACCATTGGGGCTCATTGTTCACTTAAACTTGAAGAACAAAAAATTGGCGAATTGTACTGTTTGGATGCTTTGCATATATGTTTCTTAGACTATATAGAAGCAATATATACAAAGATTTCAACCGTCTACCTGTTCCATTCATTGTTCTACTTGTCGAAAGTTACAAATAATTTCCGATAAAGGATTAACAATGGGGCTCATTGTTCACTTAAACTTGAAGGACAAAAAATTGGCGAATTGTACTGTTTGGATGCTTTGCATCTATGTTTCTTAGACTATATAGACGCAATATATACAAGGATTTCAACCGTCTACCTGTTCGATTCATTGTTCTACTTGTCGAAATTTACAAATAATTTCCTTTAAAGGATTAACAATGGGGCTCGTAGTTCACTTAAACTTGAAGAACAAAAAATTGGCGAATTGTACTGTTTGGATGCTTTGCATCTATGTTTCTTAGACTATATAGACGCAATATATACAAGGATTTCAACCGTCTACCTGTTCGATTCATTGTTCTACTTGTCGAAATTTACAAATAATTTCCTTTAAAGGATTAACAATGGGGCTCGTAGTTCACTTAAACTTGAAGAACAAAAAATTGGCGAATTGTACTGTTTGGATGCTTTCCATATATGTTTCTTAGACTATTTAGATGTAATATATAGAAAGATTTCACCCGTCTACCTGTACTATTCATTGTTCTACTTGTAGAAAGTTACAAATAATTTCCATTTCATTTTTATCAATGGGGCTCGTAGTTCACTTAAACTTGAAGAACAAAAAATTGGCGAATTGTACTGTTTGGATGCTTTGCATATATGTTTCTTAGACTATATGGAAGCAATATATACAAAGATTTCAACCGTCTACGTGTTCCAATCATTGTTCTACTTGTAGAAAGTTACAATTAATTTCCGTTAAAGGATTAACAATGGGACTCGTAGTTCACTTAAACTTGAAGGACGAAAAATTGGCGAATTGTACTGTTTGGATGCTTTGCATATATGTTTCGTAGGCTATATAGAAGCAATATATACAAAGATTTCAACCGTCTACCTGTTCCATTCATTGTTCTACTTGTCGAAATTTACAAATAATTTCCTTTAAAGGATTAACAATGTGGCTCGTTGTTCACTTAAACTTGAAGAACAATAAATTGGCGAATTGTACTGTTTGGATGCTTTGCATATATGTTTCGTAGACTATATAGACGCAATATATACAAGGATTTCTACCGTCTACCTGTTCCATTCATTGTTCTACTTGTCGAAAGTTACAAATAATTACCGATAAAGGATTAACAATTGGGGCTCATTGTTCACTTAAACTTGAAGAACAAAAAATTGGCGACTGGTACTTTTTGGATGATTTGCATATATGTTTCTTAGACTATATAGAAGCAATATATAAAAAGATTTCAACCGTCTACCTGTTCCATTCAATGTTCTACTTGTCGAAAGTTACAAATAATTTCCGATAGAGGATTAACAATGGGGCTCATTGTTCACTTAAACTTGAAGAACAAAAAATTGGCGAATGGTACTGTTTGGATGCTTTGCATATATGTTTCTAACACTATATGGGAGCAATGTATACAAAGACTTCAACCGTCTAACTGATCCATTCATTGTTCTACTTGTCGAAATTTACAAATAATTTCCTTTAAAGGATTAACAATGGGGCTCGTAGTTCACTTAAACTTGAAGAACAAAAAATTGGCGAATGGTACTGTTTAGATGCTTTGCATATATGTTTCTTATACTATATAGAAGCAATATATACAAAGATTTCAACCGTCTACCTGTTCTATTCATTGTTCTACTTGTAGAAAGTTACAAATAATTTCCATTTCATGATTATCAATGGGGCTCGTAGTTCACTTAAACTTGAAGAACAAAAAATTGGCGAATTGTAATGTTTGGATGCTTTGCATATATGTTTCTTAGACTATATAGAAGCAATATATACAATGATTTCAACAGTCTACCTGTTCCATTCATTGTTCTACTTGTCGAAAGTTACAAATAATTTCCGATAACGGATTAACCATTGGGGCTCATTGTTCACTTAAACTTGAAGATAAAAAAATTGGCGAATGTTACTGTTTAGATGCTTTGCATATAAGTTTCTTAGACTATATGGAAGCAATATATACAAAGATTTCAACCGTCTACGTGTTCCAATCATTGTTCTACTTGTAGAAAGTTACAATTAATTTCCGTTAAAGGATTAACAATGGGGCTCGTTGTTCACTTAAACTTGAAGAACAATAAATTGGCGAATTGTACTGTTTGGATGCTTTGCATATATGTTTCGTAGACTATATAGACGCAATATATACAAGGATTTCTACCGTCTACCTGTTCCATTCATTGTTCTACTTGTCGAAAGTTACAAATAATTTCCTTTAAAGGATTAACAATGGGGCTCGTAGTTCACTTAAACATGAAGATGAAATAATTGGCGAATTGTACTGTTTGGATACTTTCTATATATGTTTCTTAGACTATATAGACGCAATATATACAAGGATTTCAACCGTCTACCTTTTCCATTCATTGTTCTACTTGTCGAAAGTTACAAATAATTACCGATAAAGGATTAACCATTGGGGCTCATTGTTCACTTAAACTTGAAGCACAAAAAATTGGCGAATTGTACTGTTTGGATGCTTTGCATATATGTTTCTTAGACTATATAGATGCAATATATACAAAGATTTCAACCGTCTACCTGTTCCATTCATTGTTCTACTTGTCGAAATTTACAAATAATTTCCTTTAAAGGAATAACAATGGGGCTCGTTGTTCACTTAAACTTGAAGAACAATAAATTGGCGAATTTTACTGTTTGGATGCTTTGCATATATGTTTCTTAGACTATTTAAAAGCAATATATAGAAAGATTTCACCCGTCTACCTGTACTATTCATTGTTCTACTTGTAGAAAGTTACAAATAATTTCCATTTCATGATTATCAATGGGGCTCGCTGTTCACTTAAAATTGAAGATCAAAAAATTGGCGATTGTTACTGTTTAGATGCTTTGCATATAGGTTTCTTAGACTATATAGAAGCAACATATACAAAGATTTCAACCGTCTACCTTTTCTGTTCATTGTTCTACTTGTAGAAAGTTACAAATAATTTCCGTTTCATGATTATCAATGGGGCTTGTTGTTCACTTAAACTTGAAGAACAAAAATTTGGCGAATGGTACTGTTTGGATGCTTTGCATATATGTTTCTTAGATTATATAGAAGCAATATATACAAAGATTTCAACCGTCTACCTGTACTATTCATTGTTCTACTTGTAGAAAGTTACAAATAATTTCCATTTCATGGTTATCAATGGGGCTCGCTGTTCACTTAAACTTGAAGATCAAAAAATTGGCGATTGTTACTGTTTAGATGCTTTGCATATATGTTTCTTAGATTATATAGAAGCAATATATACAAAGATTTCAACCGTCTACCTGTTCCATTCATTGTTCTACTTGTCGAAGGTTACAAATAATTTCCGATAACGGATTAACCATTGGGGCTCATTGTTCACTTAAACTTGAAGAACAAAAAATTGGCGAATTGTACTGTTTGGATGCTTTGCATATATGTTTCTTATACTTTATAGAAGGAATATATACAAAGGTTTCAACCGTCTACCTGTTCCATTCAATGTTCTACTTGTCGAAAGTTACAAATAATTTCCGATAAAAGATTAACAATGGGGCTCATTGTTCACTTAAACTTGAAGAACAAAAAATTGGCGAATGGTACTGTTTGGATGCTTTGCATATATGTTTCTTAGACTATATGGAAGCAATATATACAAAGATTTCAACCGTCTGCGTGTTCCAATCATTGTTCTGCTTGTAGAAAGTTACAATTAATTTCCGTTAAAGGATTAACAATGGGACTCGTAGTTCACTTAAACTTGAAGAACGAAAAATTGGCGAATTGTACTGTTTGGATGCTTTGCATATATGTTTCGTAGGCTATATAGAAGCAATATATACAATGATTTCAACCGTCTACCTGATCCATTCATTGTTTTACTTGACGAAATTTACAAATAATTTCCTTTAAAGGATTAACAATGGGGCTCGTAGTTCACTTAAACTTGAAGAACAAAAAATTGGCGAATTGTACTGTTTGGATGCTTTGCATATGTGTTTCTTAGACTATTTAGAAGCACTATATAGAAAGATTTCACCCGTCTACCTGTACTATTCATTGTTCTACTTGTAGAAAGTTACAAATATTTTCCATTTCATGATTATCAATGGGGCTCGCTGTTCACTTAAACTTGAAGATCAAAAAATTGGCGATTGTTACTGTTTAGATGCTTTGCATATAGGTTTCATAGACTATATAGAAGCAACATATACAAAGATTTCAACCGTCTACCTGTTCTATTCATTGTTCTACTTGTAGAAAGTTACAAATAATTTCCGTTTCATGTTTATCAATGGGGCTCGTTGTTGACTTAAACTTGAAGAACAAAAAATTGGCGAATGGTACTGTTTGGATGCTTTGCATATATGTTTCTTAGATTATATAGAAGCAATATATACAAAGATTTCAACCGTCTACCTGTACTATTCATTGTTCTGCTTGTCGAAAGTTACAAATAATTTCCTTTAAAGGATTAACAATGGGGCTCGTAGTTCACTTAAACTTGAAGAACAAAAAATTGGCGAATTGTACTGTTTGGATGCTTTGCACATATGTTTCTTAGACTATATGGAAGCAATATATACAAAGATTTCAACCGTCTACGTGTTCCAATCGTTGTTCTACTTGTAGAAAGCTACAATTAATTTCCGTTAAAGATTAGCAATGGGGATCGTAGTTTACTTAAACTTGAAGAGCAAAAAATTGCCGAATTGTACTGTTTGGATACTTTGCATATATGTTTCTTAGACTATATAGAAGCAATATATACAATGATTTCAACCGTCTACCTGTTCCATTCATTGTTCTACTTGTCGAAAGTTACAAATAATTTCCGTTAAGGGATTAACAATGGGGATCGTAGTTTACTTAAACTTGAAGAACAAAAAATTGGCGAATGGTACTGTTTGGATGCTTTGCATATATGTTTCTTAGACTATATGGAAGCAATGTATACAAAGATTTCAACCGTCTGTGTGTTCCAATCATTGTTCTACTTGTAGAAAGTTACAATTAATTTCCGTTAAAGATTAACAATGGGGCTCGTAGTTCACTTAAACTTGAAGAACAAAAAATTGGCGAATTGTACTGTTTGGATGCTTTGCATATATGTTTCGTAGGCTATATAGAAGCAAAATATACAATGATTTCAACCGTCTACATGATCCATTCATTGTTCTACTTGTTGAAAGTTACAAATAAATTCCTTTAAAGGATTAACAATGGGGCTCGTAGATCACTTAAACTTGAAGAACAAAAAATTGGCGAATGGTACTGTTTGGATGCTTTGCATATATGTTTCTTAGACTATATAGAAGCAATATATACAATGATTTCAACAGTCTACCTGTTCCATTCATTGTTCTACTTGTCGAAATTTACAAATAATTTCCTTTAAAGGATTAACAATGGGGCTCGAAGTTCACTTAAACTTGAAGAACAAAAAATTGGCGAATGGTACTGTTTGGATGCTTTGCATATATGTTTCTTATACTATATAGAAGCAATATATACAAAGATTTCAACCGTCTACCTGTTCCATTCAATGTTCTACTTGTCGAAAGTTACAAATAATTTCCGATAAAGGATTAACAATGGGGCTCATTGTTCACTTTAACTTGAAGAACAAAAAATTGGTGAATGGTACTGTTTGGATGCTTTGCATATATGTTTCTTAGACTATATAGAAGCAATATATACAAAGATTTCAACCGTCTACCTGTTCCATTCATTGTTCTACTTGCCGAATGTTACAAATAATTTCCGATAAAGGATTAACCATTGGGGCTCATTGTTCACTTAAACTTGAAGAACAAAAAATGGGCGAATTGTACTGTTTGGATGCTTTGCATATATGTTTCTTATACTATATAGAAGCAATATATACAAAGATTTCAACCATCTACCTGTTCCATTCATTGTTCTACTTGTCGAAAGTTACAAATAATTTCCGATAAAGGATTAACAATGGGTCTTATTGTTCACTTAAACTTGAAGAACAAAAAATTGGCGAATGGTACTGTTTGGATGCTTTGCACATATGTTTCTTAGACTATATGGAAGCAATATATACAAAGATTTCAACCGTCTACGTGTTCCAATCGTTGTTCTACTTGTAGAAAGTTACAATTAATTTCCGTTAAAGATTAACAATGGGGATCGTAGTTTACTTAAACTTGAAGAGCAAAAAATTGCCGAATTGTACTGTTTGGATACTTTGCATATATGTTTCTTAGACTATATAGAAGCAATATATACAATGATTTCAACCGTCTACCTGTTCCATTCATTGTTCTACTTGTCGAAAGTTACAAATAATTTCCGTTAAGGGATTAACAATGGGGATCGTAGTTTACTTAAACTTGAAGAACAAAAAATTGGCGAATTGTAATGTTTCGATGCTTTGCATAAATGTTTCTTAGACTATATAGAAGCAATATATACAATGATTTCAACCGTCTACCTATTTCATTCATTGTTCTACTTTCCGAAATTTACAAATAATTTCCTTTAAAGGATTAACAATGGAGCTCGTAGTTCACTTAAACGTGAAGAGCAAAAAATTGGCGATTTGTACTGTTTGGACGCTTTGCATATATGTTTCTTGGACTATATAGAAGCAATATATGCAATGATTTCAACAGTCTACCTGTTCCATTCATTGTTCTACTTGTCGAAATTTACAAATAATTTCCGATAAAGGATTAACAATGGGGCTCATTGTTCACTTAAACTTGAAGAACAAAAAATTGTCGAATGGTACTGTTTGGATGCTTTGCATATATGTTTCTTAGACTATATAGAAGCAATATATAGATTGATTTCAACCGTCTACCTGTTCCACTCAATGTTCTACTTGTCGCAAGTTACAAATAATTTCCGTTAAAGTATTAACAATGGGGCTCGTAGTTCACTTAAACATGAAGATGAAATAATTGGCGAATTGTACTGTTTGGATGCTTTGCATATATGTTTCTTAGATTATATAGAAACAATATATACAAAGATTTCAACCGTCTACCTGTTCCATTCATTGTTCTACTTGTCGAAAATTACAAATAATTTCCGATAAAGGATTAACCATTGGGGCTCATTGTTCACTAAACTTGAAGAACAAAAAATTGTCGAATTGTACTGTCTCGATGCTTTGCATATATGTTTCTTAGACTATATAAAAGCAATATATACAATGATTTCAACCGTCTACCTGTTCCATTCATTGTTCTACTTGTCGAAAGTTACAAATAATTTCCGTTAAGGGATTAACAATGGGGATCGTAGTTTACTTAAACTTGAAGAGCAAAAAATTGCCGAATTGTACTGTTTGGATACTTTGCATATATGTTTCTTAGACTATATAGAAGCAATATATACAATGATTTCAACCGTCTACCTGTTCCATTCATTGTTCTACTTGTCGAAAGTTACAAATAATTTCCGTTAAGGGATTAACAATGGAGCTCGTAGTTCACTTAAACATGAAGAGCAAAAAATTGGCGATTTGTACTGTTTGGACGCTTTGCATATATGTTTCTTGGACTATATAGAAGCAATATATGCAATGATTTCAACAGTCTACCTGTTCCATTCATTGTTCTACTTGTCGAAATTTACAAATAATTTCCGATAAAGGATTAACAATGGGGCTCATTGTTCACTTAAACTTGAAGAACAAAAAATTGGCGAATGGTACTGTTTGGATGCTTTGCATATATGTTTCTTAGACTATATAGAAGCAATATATAGATTGATTTCAACCGTCTACCTGTTCCACTCATTGTTCTACTTGTCGCAAGTTACAAATAATTTCCGTTAAAGTATTAACAATGGGGCTCGTAGTTCACTTAAACATGAAGATGAAATAATTGGCGAATTGTACTGTTTGGATGCTTTGCATATATGTTTCTTAGATTATATAGAAACAATATATACAAAGATTTCAACCGTCTACCTGTTCCATTCATTGTTCTACTTGTCGAAAATTACAAATAATTTCCGATAAAGGATTAACCATTGGGGCTCATTGTTCACTAAACTTGAAGAACAAAAAATTGTCGAATTGTACTGTTTGGATGCTTTGCATATATGTTTCTTAGACTATATAGAAGCAATATATACAATGATTTCAACCGTCTACGTGATCCAATCATTGTTCTACTTGTCGAAATTTACAAATAATTTCCTTTAAAGGATTAACAATGGGGCTCGTTGTTCACTTAAACTTGAAGAACAAAAAAGTGGCGAATGGTACTGTTTGGATGCTTTGCATATATGTTTCTTATACTATATAGAAGCAACAGATACAAAGATTTCAACCGTCTACCTGTTCCATTCAATGTTCTACTTGTCGAAAGTTACAAATAATTTCCGATAAAGGATTAACAATGGGGCTCATTGTTCACTTAAACTTGAAGAACAAAAAATTGGCGAATGGTACTGTTTGGATGCTTTGCATATATGTTTCTTAGACTATATGGAAGCAATGTATACAAAGATTTTAACCGTCTGTGTGTTCCAATCATTGTTCTACTTGTAGAAAGTTACAATTAATTTCCGTTAAAGATTAACAATGGGGCTCGTAGTTCACTTAAACTTGAAGAACAAAAAATTGGCGAATTGTACTGTTTGGATGCTTTGCATATATGTTTCGTAGGCTATATAGAAGCAATATATACAATGATTTCAACCGTCTACATGATCCACTCATTGTTCTACTTGTCGAAATTTACAAATAATTTCCTTTAAAGGATTAACAATGGGGCTCGTAGTTCACTTAAACTTGAAGAACAAAAAATTGGCGAATGGTACTGTTTGGATGCTTTGCATATATGTTTCTTAGACTATATAGAAGCAATATATACAATGATTTCAACAGTCTACCTGTTCCATTCATTGTTCTACTTGTCGAAATTTACAAATAATTTCCTTTAAAGGATTAACAATGGGGCTCGTAGTTCACTTAAACTTGAAGAACAAAAAATTGGCGAATGGTACTGTTTGGATGCTTTGCATATATGTTTCTTATACTATATAGAAGCAATATATACAATGATTTCAACCGTCTACCTGTTCCATTCATTGTTCTACTTGTCGAAAGTTACAAATAATTTCCGTTAAGGGATTAACAATGGGGATCGTAGTTTACTTAAACTTGAAGAACAAAAAATTGGCGAATGGTACTGTTTGGATGCTTTGCATATATGTTTCTTAGACTATATGGAAGCAATGTATACAAAGATTTCAACCGTCTGTGTGTTCCAATCATTGTTCTACTTGTAGAAAGTTACAATTAATTTCCGTTAAAGATTAACAATGGGGCTCGTAGTTCACTTAAACTTGAAGAACAAAAAATTGGCGAATTGTACTGTTTGGATGCTTTGCATATATGTTTCGTAGGCTATATAGAAGCAAAATATACAATGATTTCAACCGTCTACATGATCCATTCATTGTTCTACTTGTTGAAAGTTACAAATAAATTCCTTTAAAGGATTAACAATGGGGCTCGTAGTTCACTTAAACTTGAAGAACAAAAAATTGGCGAATGGTACTGTTTGGATGCTTTGCATATATGTTTCTTAGACTATATAGAAGCAATATATACAATGATTTCAACAGTCTACCTGTTCCATTCATTGTTCTACTTGTCGAAATTTACAAATAATTTCCTTTAAAGGATTAACAATGGGGCTCGAAGTTCACTTAAACTTGAAGAACAAAAAATTGGCGAATGGTACTGTTTGGATGCTTTGCATATATGTTTCTTATACTATATAGAAGCAATATATACAAAGATTTCAACCGTCTACCTGTTCCATTCAATGTTCTACTTGTCGAAAGTTACAAATAATTTCCGATAAAGGATTAACAATGGGGCTCATTGTTCACTTTAACTTGAAGAACAAAAAATTGGTGAATGGTACTGTTTGGATGCTTTGCATATATGTTTCTTAGACTATATAGAAGCAATATATACAAAGATTTCAACCGTCTACCTGTTCCATTCATTGTTCTACTTGCCGAATGTTACAAATAATTTCCGATAAAGGATTAACCATTGGGGCTCATTGTTCACTTAAACTTGAAGAACAAAAAATGGGCGAATTGTACTGTTTGGATGCTTTGCATATATGTTTCTTATACTATATAGAAGCAATATATACAAAGATTTCAACCATCTACCTGTTCCATTCAATGTTCTACTTGTCGAAAGTTACAAATAATTTCCGATAAAGGATTAACAATGGGTCTTATTGTTCACTTAAACTTGAAGAACAAAAAATTGGCGAATGGTACTGTTTGGATGCTTTGCACATATGTTTCTTAGACTATATGGAAGCAATATATACAAAGATTTCAACCGTCTACGTGTTCCAATCGTTGTTCTACTTGTAGAAAGTTACAATTAATTTCCGTTAAAGATTAACAATGGGGATCGTAGTTTACTTAAACTTGAAGAGCAAAAAATTGCCGAATTGTACTGTTTGGATACTTTGCATATATGTTTCTTAGACTATATAGAAGCAATATATACAATGATTTCAACCGTCTACCTGTTCCATTCATTGTTCTACTTGTCGAAAGTTACAAATAATTTCCGTTAAGGGATTAACAATGGGGATCGTAGTTTACTTAAACTTGAAGAACAAAAAATTGGCGAATTGTAATGTTTCGATGCTTTGCATAAATGTTTCTTAGACTATATAGAAGCAATATATACAATGATTTCAACCGTCTACCTATTTCATTCATTGTTCTACTTTCCGAAATTTACAAATAATTTCCTTTAAAGGATTAACAATGGAGCTCGTAGTTCACTTAAACGTGAAGACAAAAAAATGGCGATTTGTACTGTTTGGACGCTTTGCATATATGTTTCTTGGACTATATAGAAGCAATATATGCAATGATTTCAACAGTCTACCTGTTCCATTCATTGTTCTACTTGTCGAAATTTACAAATAATTTCCGATAAAGGATTAACAATGGGGCTCATTGTTCACTTAAACTTGAAGAACAAAAAATTGTCGAATGGTACTGTTTGGATGCTTTGCATATATGTTTCTTAGACTATATAGAAGCAATATATAGATTGATTTCAACCGTCTACCTGTTCCACTCAATGTTCTACTTGTCGCAAGTTACAAATAATTTCCGTTAAAGTATTAACAATGGGGCTCGTAGTTCACTTAAACATGAAGATGAAATAATTGGCGAATTGTACTGTTTGGATGCTTTGCATATATGTTTCTTAGATTATATAGAAACAATATATACAAAGATTTCAACCGTCTACCTGTTCCATTCATTGTTCTACTTGTCGAAAATTACAAATAATTTCCGATAAAGGATTAACCATTGGGGCTCATTGTTCACTAAACTTGAAGAACAAAAAATTGGCGAATGGTACTGTTTGGATGCTTTGCATATATGTTTCTTATACTATATAGAAGCAATATATACAATGATTTCAACCGTCTACCTGTTCCATTCATTGTTCTACTTGTCGAAAGTTACAAATAATTTCCGTTAAGGGATTAACAATGGGGATCGTAGTTTACTTAAACTTGAAGAACAAAAAATTGGCGAATGGTACTGTTTGGATGCTTTGCATATATGTTTCTTAGACTATATGGAAGCAATGTATACAAAGATTTCAACCGTCTGTGTGTTCCAATCATTGTTCTACCTGTAGAAAGTTACAATTAATTTCCGTTAAAGATTAACAATGGGGCTCGTAGTTCACTTAAACTTGAAGAACAAAAAATTGGCGAATTGTACTGTTTGGATGCTTTGCATATATGTTTCGTAGGCTATATAGAAGCAAAATATACAATGATTTCAACCGTCTACATGATCCATTCATTGTTCTACTTGTTGAAAGTTACAAATAAATTCCTTTAAAGGATTAACAATGGGGCTCGTAGTTCACTTAAACTTGAAGAACAAAAAATTGGCGAATGGTACTGTTTGGATGCTTTGCATATATGTTTCTTAGACTATATAGAAGCAATATATACAATGATTTCAACAGTCTACCTGTTCCATTCATTGTTCTACTTGTCGAAATTTACAAATAATTTCCTTTAAAGGATTAACAATGGGGCTCGAAGTTCACTTAAACTTGAAGAACAAAAAATTGGCGAATGGTACTGTTTGGATGCTTTGCATATATGTTTCTTATACTATATAGAAGCAATATATACAAAGATTTCAACCGTCTACCTGTTCCATTCAATGTTCTACTTGTCGAAAGTTACAAATAATTTCCGATAAAGGATTAACAATGGGGCTCATTGTTCACTTTAACTTGAAGAACAAAAAATTGGTGAATGGTACTGTTTGGATGCTTTGCATATATGTTTCTTAGACTATATAGAAGCAATATATACAAAGATTTCAACCGTCTACCTGTTCCATTCATTGTTCTACTTGCCGAATGTTACAAATAATTTCCGATAAAGGATTAACCATTGGGGCTCATTGTTCACTTAAACTTGAAGAACAAAAAATGGGCGAATTGTACTGTTTGGATGCTTTGCATATATGTTTCTTATACTATATAGAAGCAATATATACAAAGATTTCAACCATCTACCTGTTCCATTCAATGTTCTACTTGTCGAAAGTTACAAATAATTTCCGATAAAGGATTAACAATGGGTCTTATTGTTCACTTAAACTTGAAGAACAAAAAATTGGCGAATGGTACTGTTTGGATGCTTTGCACATATGTTTCTTAGACTATATGGAAGCAATATATACAAAGATTTCAACCGTCTACGTGTTCCAATCGTTGTTCTACTTGTAGAAAGTTACAATTAATTTCCGTTAAAGATTAACAATGGGGATCGTAGTTTACTTAAACTTGAAGAGCAAAAAATTGCCGAATTGTACTGTTTGGATACTTTGCATATATGTTTCTTAGACTATATAGAAGCAATATATACAATGATTTCAACCGTCTACCTGTTCCATTCATTGTTCTACTTGTCGAAAGTTACAAATAATTTCCGTTAAGGGATTAACAATGGGGATCGTAGTTTACTTAAACTTGAAGAACAAAAAATTGGCGAATTGTAATGTTTCGATGCTTTGCATAAATGTTTCTTAGACTATATAGAAGCAATATATACAATGATTTCAACCGTCTACCTATTTCATTCATTGTTCTACTTTCCGAAATTTACAAATAATTTCCTTTAAAGGATTAACAATGGAGCTCGTAGTTCACTTAAACGTGAAGACAAAAAAATGGCGATTTGTACTGTTTGGACGCTTTGCATATATGTTTCTTGGACTATATAGAAGCAATATATGCAATGATTTCAACAGTCTACCTGTTCCATTCATTGTTCTACTTGTCGAAATTTACAAATAATTTCCGATAAAGGATTAACAATGGGGCTCATTGTTCACTTAAACTTGAAGAACAAAAAATTGTCGAATGGTACTGTTTGGATGCTTTGCATATATGTTTCTTAGACTATATAGAAGCAATATATAGATTGATTTCAACCGTCTACCTGTTCCACTCAATGTTCTACTTGTCGCAAGTTACAAATAATTTCCGTTAAAGTATTAACAATGGGGCTCGTAGTTCACTTAAACATGAAGATGAAATAATTGGCGAATTGTACTGTTTGGATGCTTTGCATATATGTTTCTTAGATTATATAGAAACAATATATACAAAGATTTCAACCGTCTACCTGTTCCATTCATTGTTCTACTTGTCGAAAATTACAAATAATTTCCGATAAAGGATTAACCATTGGGGCTCATTGTTCACTAAACTTGAAGAACAAAAAATTGTCGAATTGTACTGTCTCGATGCTTTGCATATATGTTTCTTAGACTATATAAAAGCAATATATACAATGATTTCAACCGTCTACCTGTTCCATTCATTGTTCTACTTGTCGAAAGTTACAAATAATTTCCGTTAAGGGATTAACAATGGGGATCGTAGTTTACTTAAACTTGAAGAGCAAAAAATTGCCGAATTGTACTGTTTGGATACTTTGCATATATGTTTCTTAGACTATATAGAAGCAATATATACAATGATTTCAACCGTCTACCTGTTCCATTCATTGTTCTACTTGTCGAAAGTTACAAATAATTTCCGTTAAGGGATTAACAATGGAGCTCGTAGTTCACTTAAACGTGAAGAGCAAAAAATTGGCGATTTGTACTGTTTGGACGCTTTGCATATATGTTTCTTGGACTATATAGAAGCAATATATGCAATGATTTCAACAGTCTACCTGTTCCATTCATTGTTCTACTTGTCGAAATTTACAAATAATTTCCGATAAAGGATTAACAATGGGGCTCATTGTTCACTTAAACTTGAAGAACAAAAAATTGGCGAATGGTACTGTTTGGATGCTTTGCATATATGTTTCTTAGACTATATAGAAGCAATATATAGATTGATTTCAACCGTCTACCTGTTCCACTCATTGTTCTACTTGTCGCAAGTTACAAATAATTTCCGTTAAAGTATTAACAATGGGGCTCGTAGTTCACTTAAACATGAAGATGAAATAATTGGCGAATTGTACTGTTTGGATGCTTTGCATATATGTTTCTTAGATTATATAGAAACAATATATACAAAGATTTCAACCGTCTACCTGTTCCATTCATTGTTCTACTTGTCGAAAATTACAAATAATTTCCGATAAAGGATTAACCATTGGGGCTCATTGTTCACTAAACTTGAAGAACAAAAAATTGTCGAATTGTACTGTTTGGATGCTTTGCATATATGTTTCTTAGACTATATAGAAGCAATATATACAATGATTTCAACCGTCTACGTGATCCAATCATTGTTCTACTTGTCGAAATTTACAAATAATTTCCTTTAAAGGATTAACAATGGGGCTCGTTGTTCACTTAAACTTGAAGAACAAAAAAGTGGCGAATGGTACTGTTTGGATGCTTTGCATATATGTTTCTTATACTATATAGAAGCAACAGATACAAAGATTTCAACCGTCTACCTGTTCCATTCAATGTTCTACTTGTCGAAAGTTACAAATAATTTCCGATAAAGGATTAACAATGGGGCTCATTGTTCACTTATACTTGAAGAACAAAAAATTGGCGAATGGTACTGTTTGGATGCTTTGCATATATGTTTCTTAGACTATATGGAAGCAATGTATACAAAGATTTCAACCGTCTGTGTGTTCCAATCATTGTTCTACTTGTAGAAAGTTACAATTAATTTCCGTTAAAAATTAACAATGGGGCTCGTAGTTCACTTAAACTTGAAGAACAAAAAATTGGCGAATTGTACTGTTTGGATGCTTTGCATATATGTTTCGTAGGCTATATAGAAGCAATATATACAATGATTTCAACCGTCTACATGATCCACTCATTGTTCTACTTGTCGAAATTTACAAATAATTTCCTTTAAAGGATTAACAATGGGGCTCGTAGTTCACTTAAACTTGAAGAACAAAAAATTGGCGAATGGTACTGTTTGGATGCTTTGCATATATGTTTCTTAGACTATATAGAAGCAATATATACAATGATTTCAACAGTCTACCTGTTCCATTCATTGTTCTACTTGTCGAAATTTACAAATAATTTCCTTTAAAGGATTAACAATGGGGCTCGGAGTTCACTTAAACTTGAAGAACAAAAAATTGGCGAATGGTACTGTTTGGATGCTTTGCATATATGTTTCTTATACTATATAGAAGCAATATATACAAAGATTTCAACCGTCTACCTGTTCCATTCAATGTTCTACTTGTCGAAAGTTACAAATAATTTCCGATAAAGGATTAACAATGGGGTTCATTGTTCACTTTAACTTTAAGAACAAAAAATTGGTGAATGGTACTGATTGGATGCTTTGCATATATGGTTCTTAGACTATATAGAAGCAATATATACAAAGATTTCAACCGTCTACCTGTTCCATTCATTGTTCTACTTGTCGAAAGTTACAAATAATTACCGATAAAGGATTAACCATTGGGGCTCATTGTTCACTTAAACTTGAAGAACAAAAAATTGGCGAATTGTACTGTTTTGATGCTTTGCATATATGTTTCTTAGACTATATAGAAGCAATATATACAATGATTTCAACCGTCTACCTATTTCATTCATTGTTCTACTTGCCGATATTTACAAATAATTTCCTTTAAAGGATTAACAATGGGGCTCGTAGTTCACTTAAACTTGAAGAGCAAAAAATTGGCGAATTGTACTGTTTGGACGCTTTGCATATATGTTTCTTGGACTATATAGAAGCAATATATACAATGATTTCAACAGTCCACCTGTTCCATTCATTGTTCTACTTGTCGAAATTTACAAATAATTTCCGATAAAGGATTAGCAATGGGGCTCATTGTTCACTTAAACTTGTAGAACAAAAAATTGGCGAATTGTACTGTTTGGATGCTTTGCATATATGTTTCTTAGACTATATAGAAGCAATATATACAAAGATTTCAACCGTCTACCTGTTCCATTAATTGTTCTACTTGTCGAAAGTTACAAATAATTTCCGATAAAGGATTAACAATGGGGCTCATTGTTCACTTAAACTTGAAGGACAAAAAATTGGCGAATGGTACTGTTTGGATGCTTTGCGTTCATGTTTCTTAGACTATATGGAAGAAATATATACAAGGATTTCAACCGTCTACCTGTTCTATTCATTGTTCTACTTGTCGAAAGTTACAAATAATTACCGATAAAGGATTAACCATTGGGGCTCATTGTTCACTTAAACTTGAAGAACAAAAAATTGGCGAATTGTACTGTTTGGATGCTTTGCATATATGTTTCTTAGACTATATAGAAGCAATATATACAATGATTTCAACAGTCTACCTGTTCCATTCATTGTTCTACTTGTCGAAATTTACAAATAATTTCCTTTAAAGGATTAACAATGGGGCTCGTAGTTCACTTAAACTTGAAGAACAAAAAATTGGCGAATGGTACTGTTTGGATGCTTTGCATATATGTTTCTTATACTATATAGAAGCAATATATACAAAGATTTCAACCGTCTACCTGTTCCATTCAATGTTCTACTTGTCGAAAGTTACAAATAATTTCCGATAAAGGATTAACAATGGGGCTCATTGTTCACTTTAACTTGAAGAACAAAAAATTGGTGAATGGTACTGTTTGGATGCTTTGCATATATGTTTCTTAGACTATATAGAAGCAATATATACAAAGATTTCAACCGTCTACCTGTTCCATTCATTGTTCTACTTGCCGAATGTTACAAATAATTTCCGACAAAGGATTAACCATTGGGGCTCATTGTTCACTTAAACTTGAAGAACAAAAAATGGGCGAATTGTACTGTTTGGATGCTTTGCATATATGTTTCTTATACTATATAGAAGCAATATATACAAAGATTTCAACCATCTACCTGTTCCATTCATTGTTCTACTTGTCGAAAGTTACAAATAATTTCCGATAAAGGATTAACAATGGGTCTTATTGTTCACTTAAACTTGAAGAACAAAAAATTGGCGAATGGTACTGTTTGGATGCTTTGCACATATGTTTCTTAGACTATATGGAAGCAATATATACAAAGATTTCAACCGTCTACGTGTTCCAATCGTTGTTCTACTTGTAGAAAGTTACAATTAATTTCCGTTAAAGATTAACAATGGGGATCGTAGTTTACTTAAACTTGAAGAGCAAAAAATTGCCGAATTGTACTGTTTGGATACTTTGCATATATGTTTCTTAGACTATATAGAAGCAATATATACAATGATTTCAACCGTCTACCTGTTCCATTCATTGTTCTACTTGTCGAAAGTTACAAATAATTTCCGTTAAGGGATTAACAATGGGGCTCGTAGTTCACTTAAACTTGAAGAACAAAAAATTGGCGAATGGTACTGTTTGGATGCTTTGCATATATGTTTCTTATACTATATAGAAGCAATATATACAATGATTTCAACCGTCTACCTGTTCCATTCATTGTTCTACTTGTCGAAAGTTACAAATAATTTCCGTTAAGGGATTAACAATGGGGATCGTAGTTTACTTAAACTTGAAGAACAAAAAATTGGCGAATGGTACTGTTTGGATGCTTTGCATATATGTTTCTTAGACTATATGGAAGCAATGTATACAAAGATTTCAACCGTCTGTGTGTTCCAATCATTGTTCTACTTGTAGAAAGTTACAATTAATTTCCGTTAAAGATTAACAATGGGGCTCGTAGTTCACTTAAACTTGAAGAACAAAAAATTGGCGAATTGTACTGTTTGGATGCTTTGCATATATGTTTCGTAGGCTATATAGAAGCAAAATATACAATGATTTCAACCGTCTACATGATCCATTCATTGTTCTACTTGTTGAAAGTTACAAATAAATTCCTTTAAAGGATTAACAATGGGGCTCGTAGTTCACTTAAACTTGAAGAACAAAAAATTGTCGAATGGTACTGTTTGGATGCTTTGCATATATGTTTCTTAGACTATATAGAAGCAATATATAGATTGATTTCAACCGTGTACCTGTTCCACTCAATGTTCTACTTGTCGCAAGTTACAAATAATTTCCGTTAAAGTATTAACAATGGGGCTCGTAGTTCACTTAAACATGAAGATGAAATAATTGGCGAATTGTACTGTTTGGATGCTTTGCATATATGTTTCTTAGATTATATAGAAACAATATATACAAAGATTTCAACCGTCTACCTGTTCCATTCATTGTTCTACTTGTCGAAAATTACAAATAATTTCCGATAAAGGATTAACCATTGGGGCTCATTGTTCACTAAACTTGAAGAACAAAAAATTGTCGAATTGTACTGTCTCGATGCTTTGCATATATGTTTCTTAGACTATATAAAAGCAATATATACAATGATTTCAACCGTCTACCTGTTCCATTCATTGTTCTACTTGTCGAAAGTTACAAATAATTTCCGTTAAGGGATTAACAATGGGGATCGTAGTTTACTTAAACTTGAAGAGCAAAAAATTGCCGAATTGTACTGTTTGGATACTTTGCATATATGTTTCTTAGACTATATAGAAGCAATATATACAATGATTTCAACCGTCTACCTGTTCCATTCATTGTTCTACTTGTCGAAAGTTACAAATAATTTCCGTTAAGGGATTAACAATGGAGCTCGTAGTTCACTTAAACGTGAAGAGCAAAAAATTGGCGATTTGTACTGTTTGGACGCTTTGCATATATGTTTCTTGGACTATATAGAAGCAATATATGCAATGATTTCAACAGTCTACCTGTTCCATTCATTGTTCTACTTGTCGAAATTTACAAATAATTTCCGATAAAGGATTAACAATGGGGCTCATTGTTCACTTAAACTTGAAGAACAAAAAATTGGCGAATGGTACTGTTTGGATGCTTTGCATATATGTTTCTTAGACTATATAGAAGCAATATATAGATTGATTTCAACCGTCTACCTGTTCCACTCATTGTTCTACTTGTCGCAAGTTACAAATAATTTCCGTTAAAGTATTAACAATGGGGCTCGTAGTTCACTTAAACATGAAGATGAAATAATTGGCGAATTGTACTGTTTGGATGCTTTGCATATATGTTTCTTAGATTATATAGAAACAATATATACAAAGATTTCAACCGTCTACCTGTTCCATTCATTGTTCTACTTGTCGAAAATTACAAATAATTTCCGATAAAGGATTAACCATTGGGGCTCATTGTTCACTAAACCTGAAGAACAAAAAATTGTCGAATTGTACTGTTTGGATGCTTTGCATATATGTTTCTTAGACTATATAGAAGCAATATATACAATGATTTCAACCGTCTACGTGATCCAATCATTGTTCTACTTGTCGAAATTTACAAATAATTTCCTTTAAAGGATTAACAATGGGGCTCGTTGTTCACTTAAACTTGAAGAACAAAAAAGTGGCGAATGGTACTGTTTGGATGCTTTGCATGTATGTTTCTTATACTATATAGAAGCAACAGATACAAAGATTTCAACCGTCTACCTGTTCCATTCAATGTTCTACTTGTCGAAAGTTACAAATAATTTCCGATAAAGGATTAACAATGGGGCTCATTGTTCACTTAAACTTGAAGAACAAAAAATTGGCGAATGGTACTGTTTGGATGCTTTGCATATATGTTTCTTAGACTATATGGAAGCAATGTATACAAAGATTTCAACCGTCTGTGTGTTCCAATCATTGTTCTACTTGTAGAAAGTTACAATTAATTTCCGTTAAAGATTAACAATGGGGCTCGTAGTTCACTTAAACTTGAAGAACAAAAAATTGGCGAATTGTACTGTTTGGATGCTTTGCATATATGTTTCGTAGGCTATATAGAAGCAATATATACAATGATTTCAACCGTCTACATGATCCACTCATTGTTCTACTTGTCGAAATTTACAAATAATTTCCTTTAAAGGATTAACAATGGGGCTCGTAGTTCACTTAAACTTGAAGAACAAAAAATTGGCGAATGGTACTGTTTGGATACTTTGCATATATGTTTCTTAGACTATATAGAAGCAATATATACAATGATTTCAACAGTCTACCTGTTCCATTCATTGTTCTACTTGTCGAAATTTACAAATAATTTCCTTTAAAGGATTAACAATGGGGCTCGTAGTTCACTTAAACTTGAAGAACAAAAAATTGGCGAATGGTACTGTTTGGATGCTTTGCATATATGTTTCTTATACTATATAGAAGCAATATATACAAAGATTTCAACCGTCTACCTGTTCCATTCAATGTTCTACTTGTCGAAAGTTACAAATAATTTCCGATAAAGGATTAACAATGGGGTTCATTGTTCACTTTAACTTTAAGAACAAAAAATTGGTGAATGGTACTGTTTGGATGCTTTGCATATATGTTTCTTAGACTATATACAAGCAATATATACAAAGATTTCAACCGTCTACCTGTTCCATTCATTGTTCTACTTGTCGAAAGTTACAAATAATTACCGATAAAGGATTAACCATTGGGGCTCATTGTTCACTTAAACTTGAAGAACAAAAAATTGGCGAATTGTACTGTTTTGATGCTTTGCATATATGTTTCTTAGACTATATAGAAGCAATATATACAATGATTTCAACCGTCTACCTATTTCATTCATTGTTCTACTTGCCGATATTTACAAATAATTTCCTTTAAAGGATTAACAATGGGGCTCGTAGTTCACTTAAACTTGAAGAGCAAAAAATTGGCGAATTGTACTGTTTGGATGCTTTGCATATATGTTTCTTAGACTATATAGAAGCAATATATAGATTGATTTCAACCGTCTACCTGTTCCACTCATTGTTCTACTTGTCGCAAGTTACAAATAATTTCCGTTAAAGTATTAACAATGGGGCTCGTAGTTCACTTAAACATGAAGATGAAATAATTGGCGAATTGTACTGTTTGGATGCTTTGCATATATGTTTCTTAGATTATATAGAAACAATATATACAAAGATTTCAACCGTCTACCTGTTCCATTCATTGTTCTACTTGTCGAAAATTACAAATAATTTCCGATAAAGGATTAACCATTGGGGCTCATTGTTCACTAAACCTGAAGAACAAAAAATTGTCGAATTGTACTGTTTGGATGCTTTGCATATATGTTTCTTAGACTATATAGAAGCAATATATACAATGATTTCAACCGTCTACGTGATCCAATCATTGTTCTACTTGTCGAAATTTACAAATAATTTCCTTTAAAGGATTAACAATGGGGCTCGTTGTTCACTTAAACTTGAAGAACAAAAAAGTGGCGAATGGTACTGTTTGGATGCTTTGCATGTATGTTTCTTATACTATATAGAAGCAACAGATACAAAGATTTCAACCGTCTACCTGTTCCATTCAATGTTCTACTTGTCGAAAGTTACAAATAATTTCCGATAAAGGATTAACAATGGGGCTCATTGTTCACTTAAACTTGAAGAACAAAAAATTGGCGAATGGTACTGTTTGGATGCTTTGCATATATGTTTCTTAGACTATATGGAAGCAATGTATACAAAGATTTCAACCGTCTGTGTGTTCCAATCATTGTTCTACTTGTAGAAAGTTACAATTAATTTCCGTTAAAGATTAACAATGGGGCTCGTAGTTCACTTAAACTTGAAGAACAAAAAATTGGCGAATTGTACTGTTTGGATGCTTTGCATATATGTTTCGTAGGCTATATAGAAGCAATATATACAATGATTTCAACCGTCTACATGATCCACTCATTGTTCTACTTGTCGAAATTTACAAATAATTTCCTTTAAAGGATTAACAATGGGGCTCGTAGTTCACTTAAACTTGAAGAACAAAAAATTGGCGAATGGTACTGTTTGGATACTTTGCATATATGTTTCTTAGACTATATAGAAGCAATATATACAATGATTTCAACAGTCTACCTGTTCCATTCATTGTTCTACTTGTCGAAATTTACAAATAATTTCCTTTAAAGGATTAACAATGGGGCTCGTAGTTCACTTAAACTTGAAGAACAAAAAATTGGCGAATGGTACTGTTTGGATGCTTTGCATATATGTTTCTTATACTATATAGAAGCAATATATACAAAGATTTCAACCGTCTACCTGTTCCATTCAATGTTCTACTTGTCGAAAGTTACAAATAATTTCCGATAAAGGATTAACAATGGGGTTCATTGTTCACTTTAACTTTAAGAACAAAAAATTGGTGAATGGTACTGTTTGGATGCTTTGCATATATGTTTCTTAGACTATATACAAGCAATATATACAAAGATTTCAACCGTCTACCTGTTCCATTCATTGTTCTACTTGTCGAAAGTTACAAATAATTACCGATAAAGGATTAACCATTGGGGCTCATTGTTCACTTAAACTTGAAGAACAAAAAATTGGCGAATTGTACTGTTTTGATGCTTTGCATATATGTTTCTTAGACTATATAGAAGCAATATATACAATGATTTCAACCGTCTACCTATTTCATTCATTGTTCTACTTGCCGATATTTACAAATAATTTCCTTTAAAGGATTAACAATGGGGCTCGTAGTTCACTTAAACTTGAAGAGCAAAAAATTGGCGAATTGTACTGTTTGGACGCTTTGCATATATGTTTCTTGGACTATATAGAAGCAATATATACAATGATTTCAACAGTCCACCTGTTCCATTCATTGTTCTACTTGTCGAAATTTACAAATAATTTCCGATAAAGGATTAACAATGGGGCTCATTGTTCACTTAAACTTGTAGAACAAAAAATTGGCGAATTGTACTGTTTGGATGCTTTGCATATATGTTTCTTAGACTATATAGAAGCAATATATACAAAGATTTCAACCGTCTACCTGTTCCATTAATTGTTCTACTTGTCGAAAGTTACAAATAATTTCCGATAAAGGATTAACAATGGGGCTCATTGTTCACTTAAACTTGAAGGACAAAAAATTGGCGAATGGTACTGTTTGGATGCTTTGCGTTCATGTTTCTTAGACTATATGGAAGCAATATATACAAGGATTTCAACCGTCTACCTGTTCTATTCATTGTTCTACTTGTCGAAAGTTACAAATAATTACCGATAAAGGATTAACCATTGGGGCTCATTGTTCACTTAAACTTGAAGAACAAAAAATTGGCGAATTGTACTGTTTGGATGCTTTGCATATATGTTTCTTAGACTATATAGAAGCAATATATACAATGATTTCAACAGTCTACCTGTTCCATTCATTGTTCTACTTGTCGAAATTTACAAATAATTTCCTTTAAAGGATTAACAATGGGGATCGTATTTTACTTAAACTTGAAGATCAAATAATTGGCGAATTGTACTGTTTGGACGCTTTGCATATATGTTTCTTAGACTATATAGAAGCAATATATAAAATGATTTCAACAGTCTACCTGTTCCATTCATTGTTCTACTTGTAGAAAGTTACAAATAATTTCCGTTTCATGATTATCAACGGGGCTCGTTGTTCACTTAAACTTGAAGAACAAAAAATTGGCGAATGGTAACTGTTTGGATGCTGTGCATATATGTTTCTTAGATTATATAGAAGCAATATATACAAAGATTTCGACCGTCTACCTGTTTCATTCATTGTTCTACTTGTCGAAAATTACAAATAATTTCCGATAAAGGATTAACCATTGGGGCTCATTGTTCACTTAAACTTGAAGAACAAAAAATTGGCGAATGGTACTGTTTGGATGCTTTGCGTACATCTTTCTTACACTATATGGAAGCAATATATACAAAGATTTCAACCGTCTACGTGTTCCAATCATTGTTCTACTTGTCGAAATTTACTAATAATTTCCTTTAAAGGATTAACAATGGGGCTCGTTGTTCACTTAAACTTGAAGAACAAAAAAATTGCGAATGGTACTGTTTGGATGCTTTGCATATATGTTTCTTAGACTATATAGAAGCAATATATACATTGATTTCAACAGGCTACCTGTTCCATTCATTGTTCTACTTGTCGCAAGTTACAAATAATTTCCGTTAAAGTATTAACAATGGGGCTCGTAGTTCACTTAAACTTGAAGATCAAATAATTGTCGAATGGTACTGTTTGGATGCTTTGCATATATGTTTCTTAGTCTATGTGGAAGCAATATATACAAAGATTTCAACCGTCTACGTGTTCCAATCATTGTTCTACTTGTAGATATTTAGAATTAATTTCCGTTAAAGGATTAACAATGGGGCTCGTAGCTCACTGAAACTTGAAGAACAAAAAATTGTCGAATTGTACTATTTGGATGCTTTGCATATATATTTCGTAGACTATATAGAAGCAATATATACAATGATTTCAACCGTCTACATGATCCATTCATTGTTCTACTTGTCGAAATTTAAAAATAATTTCCTTTAAGGATTAACAATGGGGCTCGTAGTTCACTTAAACTTGAAGAACAAAAAATTGGCGAATTGTACTGTTTGGATGCTTAGCATATATGTTTCTTAGACTATTTAGAAGCAATATATAGAAAGATTTCACCCGTCTACCTGTACTATTCATTGTTCTACTTGTAGAAAGTTACAAATAATTTCCATTTCATGATTATCAATGGGGCTCGCTGTTCACTTAATCTTGAAGATCAAAAAATTGGCGATTGTTACTATTTAGATGCTTTGCATATATGTTTCTTAGATTATACAGAAACAATATATACAAAGATTTCAACCGTCTACCAGTTCCATTCATTGTTCTACTTGTCGAAATTTACAAATAATTTCCGTTAAGGCATTAACAATGGGGATCGTAGTTTACTTAAACTTGAAGAACAAGAAATTGGCGAATTGTACTGTTTGGATGCTTTGCATATATGTTTCTTAGACTATATAGAAGCAATATATACAAAGATTTCAAACGTCTACCTGTTCCATTCATTGTTCTACTTGTCGAAAGTTACAAATAATTTCCTTTAAAGGATTAACAATGGGGCTCATTGTTCACTTAAACTTGAAGAACAAAAAATTGGCGAATTGTACTGTTTGGATGCTTTGCATATATGTTTCTTAGACTATATAGAAGCAATATATACAATAATTACAACAGTCTACCTGTTCCATTCATTGTTCTACTTGTCGAAATTTACAAATAATTTCCTTTAAAGGATTAACAATGGGGCTCGTAGTTCACTTAAACTTGAAGAACAAAAAATTGACGAATTGTACTGTTTGGATGCTTTGCATAGATGTTTCTTAGACTAATTAGAAGCAATATATACAAAGATTTCAACCGTCTACCTGTTCCATTCATTGTTCTACTTGTCGAAAGTTACAAATAATTTCCTTTAAAGGATTAACAATGGGGCTCGTAGTTCACTTAAACTTGAAGAACAAAAAATTGGCGAATTGTACTGTTTGGATGCTTTGCATATATGTTTCGTAGGCTATATAGAAGCAATATATACAATGATTTCAACCGTCTACATGATCCACTCATTGTTCTACTTGTCGAAATTTACAAATAATTTCCTTTAAAGGATTAACAATGGGGCTCGTAGTTCACTTAAACTTGAAGAACAAAAAATTGGCGAATGGTACTGTTTGGATGCTTTGCATATATGTTTCTTAGACTATATAGAAGCAATATATACAATGATTTCAACAGTCTACCTGTTCCATTCATTGTTCTACTTGTCGAAATTTACAAATAATTTCCTTTAAAGGATTAACAATGGGGCTCGTAGTTCACTTAAACTTGAAGAACAAAAAATTGGCGAATGGTACTGTTTGGATGCTTTGCATATATGTTTCTTATACTATATAGAAGCAATATATACAAAGATTTCAACCGTCTACCTGTTCCATTCAATGTTCTACTTGTCGAAAGTTACAAATAATTTCCGATAAAGGATTAACAATGGGGCTCGTAGTTCACTTAAACTTGAAGATCAAAAAATTGGCGAATGGTACTGTTTGGATGCTTTGCATATATGTTTCTTAGATTATATAGAAGTAATATATACAAAGATTTCAACCGTCTACCTGTTCCATTCATTGTTCTACTTGTCGAAAGTTACAAATAATTTCCGATAAAGGATTAACAATGGGGCTCATTGTTCACTTAAACTTGAAGAACAAAAAATTGGCGAATGGTGCTGTTTGGATGCTTTGCATATATGTTTCTTAGACTATATAGAAGCAATATAACATTGATTTCAACCGTCTACCTGTTCCATTCATTGTTCTACTTGTCGGAAGTTACAAATAATTTCCGTTAAAGTATTAACAATGGGGCTCGTAGTTCACTTAAACATGAAGATGAAATAATTGGCGAATGGTACTGTTTGGATGCTTTGCATATATGTTTCTTAGACTATATAGAAGCAATATATACAAAGATTTCAACCGTCTACCTGTTCCATTCATTGTTCTACTTGTCGAAAGTTACAAATAATTTCCGATAACGGATTAACCATTGGGGCTCATTGTTCACTTAAACTTGAAGAACAAAAAATTGGCGAATTGTACTGTTTGGATGCTTTGCATATATGTTTCTTAGACTATATAGAAGCAATATATACAAAGATTTCAACCGCCTACCTGTTCCATTCATTGTTCTACTTGTCGAAAGTTACAAATAATTTCCGATAAAGGATTAACAATGGGGCTCATTGTTCACTTAAACTTGAAGAACAAAAAATTGGCGAATGGTGCTGTTTGGATGCTTTGCATATATGTTTCTTAGACTATATAGAAGCAATATATACATTGATTTCAACCGTCTACCTGTTCCATTCATTGTTCTACTTGTCGGAAGTTACAAATAATTTCCGTTAAAGTATTAACAATGGGGCTCGTAGTTCACTTAAACATGAAGATGAAATAATTGGCGAATGGTACTGTTTGGATGCTTTGCATATATGTTTCTTAGACTATATAGAAGCAATATATACAAAGATTTCAACCGTCTACCTGTTCCATTCATTGTTCTACTTGTCGAAAATTACAAATAATTTCCGATAAAGGATTAACAATGGGGCTCGTTGTTCACTTAAACTGGAAGAACAAAAAAATTGCGAATGGTACTGTTTGGATGCTTTGCATATATGTTTCTTAGACTACATAGAAGCAATATATACATTGATTTCAACCGGCTACCTGTTCCATTCATTGTTCTACTTGTCGCAAGTTACAAATAATTTCCGTTAAAGTATTAACAATGGGGCTCGTAGTTCACTTAAACTTGAAGATCAAATAATTGGCGAATTGTACTGTTTGGACGCTTTGCATATATGTTTCTTAGACTATATAGAAGCAATATATACAATGATTTCAACAGTCTACCTGTTCCATTCATTGTTCTACTTGTCGAAATTTACAAATAATTTCCTTTAAAGGATTAACAATGGGGCTCGTTGTTCACTTCAACTTGAAGAACAAAAAATTGGCGAATGGTACTGTTTGGATGCTTTGCATATATGTTTCTTAGATTATACAGAAGAAATATATACAAAGATTTCAACCGTCTACATGATCCATTCATTGTTCTACTTGTCGAAATTTACAAATAATTTCCTTTAAAGTATTAACAATGGGGCTCGTAGTTCACTTAAACTTGAAAAACAAAAAATTGGCGAATTGTACTGTTTGGATGCTTTGCATATATGTTTCTTAGACTATATAGAAGCAATATATACATTGATTTCAACAGGCTACCTGTTCCATTCATTGTTCTACTTGTCGCAAGTTACAAATAATTTCCGTTAAAGTATTAACAATGGGGCTCGTAGTTCACTTAAACTTGAAGATCAAATAATTGTCGAATGGTACTGTTTGGATGCTTTGCATATATGTTTCTTAGTCTATGTGGAAGCAATATATACAAAGATTTCAACCGTCTACGTGTTCCAATCATTGTTCTACTTGTAGATATTTAGAATTAATTTCCGTTAAAGGATTAACAATGGGGCTCGTAGCTCACTGAAACTTGAAGAACAAAAAATTGTCGAATTGTACTATTTGGATGCTTTGCATATATATTTCGTAGACTATATAGAAGCAATATATACAATGATTTCAACCGTCTACATGATCCATTCATTGTTCTACTTGTCGAAATTTAAAAATAATTTCCTTTAAGGATTAACAATGGGGCCCGTAGTTCACTTAAACTTGAAGAACAAAAAATTGGCGAATTGTACTGTTTGGATGCTTAGCATATATGTTTCTTAGACTATTTAGAAGCAATATATAGAAAGATTTCACCCGTCTACCTGTACTATTCATTGTTCTACTTGTAGAAAGTTACAAATAATTTCCATTTCATGATTATCAATGGGGCTCGCTGTTCACTTAATCTTGAAGATCAAAAAATTGGCGATTGTTACTATTTAGATGCTTTGCATATATGTTTCTTAGATTATACAGAAACAATATATACAAAGATTTCAACCGTCTACCAGTTCCATTCATTGTTCTACTTGTCGAAATTTACAAATAATTTCCGTTAAGGCATTAACAATGGGGATCGTAGTTTACTTAAACTTGAAGAACAAGAAATTGGCGAATTGTACTGTTTGGATGCTTTGCATATATGTTTCTTAGACTATATAGAAGCAATATATACAAAGATTTCAAACGTCTACCTGTTCCATTCATTGTTCTACTTGTCGAAAGTTACAAATAATTTCCTTTAAAGGATTAACAATGGGGCTCATTGTTCACTTAAACTTGAAGAACAAAAAATTGGCGAATTGTACTGTTTGGATGCTTTGCATATATGTTTCTTAGACTATATAGAAGCAATATATACAATAATTACAACAGTCTACCTGTTCCATTCATTGTTCTACTTGTCGAAATTTACAAATAATTTCCTTTAAAGGATTAACAATGGGGCTCGTAGTTCACTTAAACTTGAAGAACAAAAAATTGACGAATTGTACTGTTTGGATGCTTTGCATAGATGTTTCTTAGACTAATTAGAAGCAATATATACAAAGATTTCAACCGTCTACCTGTTCCATTCATTGTTCTACTTGTCGAAAGTTACAAATAATTTCCTTTAAAGGATTAACAATGGGGCTCGTAGTTCACTTAAACTTGAAGAACAAAAAATTGGCGAATTGTACTGTTTGGATGCTTTGCATATATGTTTCGTAGGCTATATAGAAGCAATATATACAATGATTTCAACCGTCTACATGATCCACTCATTGTTCTACTTGTCGAAATTTACAAATAATTTCCTTTAAAGGATTAACAATGGGGCTCGTAGTTCACTTAAACTTGAAGAACAAAAAATTGGCGAATGGTACTGTTTGGATGCTTTGCATATATGTTTCTTAGACTATATAGAAGCAATATATACAATGATTTCAACAGTCTACCTGTTCCATTCATTGTTCTACTTGTCGAAATTTACAAATAATTTCCTTTAAAGGATTAACAATGGGGCTCGTAGTTCACTTAAACTTGAAGAACAAAAAATTGGCGAATGGTACTGTTTGGATGCTTTGCATATATGTTTCTTATACTATATAGAAGCAATATATACAAAGATTTCAACCGTCTACCTGTTCCATTCAATGTTCTACTTGTCGAAAGTTACAAATAATTTCCGATAAAGGATTAACAATGGGGCTCGTAGTTCACTTAAACTTGAAGATCAAAAAATTGGCGAATGGTACTGTTTGGATGCTTTGCATATATGTTTCTTAGATTATATAGAAGTAATATATACAAAGATTTCAACCGTCTACCTGTTCCATTCATTGTTCTACTTGTCGAAAGTTACAAATAATTTCCGATAAAGGATTAACAATGGGGCTCATTGTTCACTTAAACTTGAAGAACAAAAAATTGGCGAATGGTGCTGTTTGGATGCTTTGCATATATGTTTCTTAGACTATATAGAAGCAATATAACATTGATTTCAACCGTCTACCTGTTCCATTCATTGTTCTACTTGTCGGAAGTTACAAATAATTTCCGTTAAAGTATTAACAATGGGGCTCGTAGTTCACTTAAACATGAAGATGAAATAATTGGCGAATGGTACTGTTTGGATGCTTTGCATATATGTTTCTTAGACTATATAGAAGCAATATATACAAAGATTTCAACCGTCTACCTGTTCCATTCATTGTTCTACTTGTCGAAAGTTACAAATAATTTCCGATAACGGATTAACCATTGGGGCTCATTGTTCACTTAAACTTGAAGAACAAAAAATTGGCGAATTGTACTGTTTGGATGCTTTGCATATATGTTTCTTAGACTATATAGAAGCAATATATACAAAGATTTCAACCGCCTACCTGTTCCATTCATTGTTCTACTTGTCGAAAGTTACAAATAATTTCCGATAAAGGATTAACAATGGGGCTCATTGTTCACTTAAACTTGAAGAACAAAAAATTGGCGAATGGTGCTGTTTGGATGCTTTGCATATATGTTTCTTAGACTATATAGAAGCAATATATACATTGATTTCAACCGTCTACCTGTTCCATTCATTGTTCTACTTGTCGGAAGTTACAAATAATTTCCGTTAAAGTATTAACAATGGGGCTCGTAGTTCACTTAAACATGAAGATGAAATAATTGGCGAATGGTACTGTTTGGATGCTTTGCATATATGTTTCTTAGACTATATAGAAGCAATATATACAAAGATTTCAACCGTCTACCTGTTCCATTCATTGTTCTACTTGTCGAAAATTACAAATAATTTCCGATAAAGGATTAACAATGGGGCTCGTTGTTCACTTAAACTGGAAGAACAAAAAAATTGCGAATGGTACTGTTTGGATGCTTTGCATATATGTTTCTTAGACTACATAGTAGCAATATATACATTGATTTCAACCGGCTACCTGTTCCATTCATTGTTCTACTTGTCGCAAGTTACAAATAATTTCCGTTAAAGTATTAACAATGGGGCTCGTAGTTCACTTAAACTTGAAGATCAAATAATTGGCGAATTGTACTGTTTGGACGCTTTGCATATATGTTTCTTAGACTATATAGAAGCAATATATACAATGATTTCAACAGTCTACCTGTTCCATTCATTGTTCTACTTGTCGAAATTTACAAATAATTTCCTTTAAAGGATTAACAATGGGGCTCGTTGTTCACTTCAACTTGAAGAACAAAAAATTGGCGAATGGTACTGTTTGGATGCTTTGCATATATGTTTCTTAGATTATACAGAAGAAATATATACAAAGATTTCAACCGTCTACATGATCCATTCATTGTTCTACTTGTCGAAATTTACAAATAATTTCCTTTAAAGTATTAACAATGGGGCTCGTAGTTCACTTAAACTTGAAAAACAAAAAATTGGCGAATTGTACTGTTTGGATGCTTTGCATATATGTTTCTTAGACTATGTAGAAGCAATATATACAAAGATTTCAACCGGCTACCTGTTCCATTCATTGTTCTACTTGTCGCAAGTTACAAATAATTTCCGTTAAAGTACTAACAATGGGGCTCGTAGTTCACTTAAACTTGAAGAACAAAAAATTGGCGAATGGGACTGTTTGGATGCTTTGCATATATGTTTCTTAGACTATATAGAAGCAATATATACAAAGATTCAACCGTGTACCTGTTCCATTCATTGTTCTACTTGTCGAAAGTTACAAATAATTTCCGATAACGGATTAACCATTGGGGCTCATTGTTCACTTAAACTTGAAGATCAAAAAATTGGCGATTGTTACTGTTTAGATGCTTTGCATATAGGTTTCGTAGACTATATAGAAGCAACATATACAAAGATTTCAACCGTCTACCTGTACTATTCATTGTTCTACTTGTAGAAAGTTACAAATAATTTCCGTTAAAGTATTAACAATGGGGCTCGTTGTTCACTTAAACTTGAAGAACAAAAAATTGACTAACTGTACTGTTTGGATGCTTTGCATATATGTTTCTTAGGCTATGTAGAAGCAATATATAAAAAGATTTCAACCGTCTACCAGTTCCATTCATTGTTCTACTTGTCGAAACTTACAAATAATTTCTGATAAAGGATTAACAATGGGGCTCGTAGTTCACTTAAACTTGAAGAACAAAAAATTGGCGAATGGTACTGTTTGGATGCTTTGCATATATGGTTCTTAGACTATATAGACGCAATATATACTAAGATTTCAACCGTCTACCTGTTCCATTCATTGTTCTACTTGTCGAAATTTACAAATAATTTCCATTAAAGGATTAACAATGGGGCTCGTTGTTCACTTAAACTTGAAGAACAATAAATTGGCGAATGGTACAGTTTGGATGCTTTGCGTACATGTTTCTTAGACTATATGGAAGCAATATATACAAAGATTTCAACCGTCTAACTGTTCCATTCATTGTTCTACTTTTCGAAAGTTACAAATAATTTCCGATAGCGGATTAACAATTGGGGCTCATTGTTCACTTAAACTTGAAGAACAAAAAATTGGCGAATGGTACTGTTTGCATGCTTTGCATATATGTTTCTTAGATTATATAGAAGTAATATATACAAAGATTTCAACCGTCTACCTGTTCCATTCATTGTTCTACTTGTCGAAAATTACAAATAATTTCCGATAAAGGATTAACAATGGGGCTCGTTGTTCACTTAAACTTGAAGAACAAAAAAATTGCGAATGGTACTGTTTGGATGCTTTGCATATATGTTTCTTAGACTACATAGAAGCAATATATACATTGATTTCAACCGGCTACCTGTTCCATTCATTGTTCTACTTGTCGCAAGTTACAAATAATTTCCGTTAAAGTATTAACAATGGGGCTCGTAGTTCACTTAAACTTGAAGATCAAATAATTGGCGAATTGTACTGTTTGGACGCTTTGCATATATGTTTCTTAGACTATATAGAAGCAATATATACAATGATTTCAACAGTCTACCTGTTCCATTCATTGTTCTACTTGTCGAAATTTACAAATAATTTCCTTTAAAGGATTAACAATGGGGCTCGTTGTTCACTTCAACTTGAAGAACAAAAAATTGGCGAATGGTACTGTTTGGATGCTTTGCATATATGTTTCTTAGACTATATGGAAGCAATATATACAAAGATTTCAACCGTCTGTGTGTTCCAATCATTGTTCTACGTGTAGAAAGTTACAATTAATTTCCGTTAAAGATTAACAATGGGGCTCGTTGTTCACTTAAACTTGAAGAACAAAAAATTGGCGAATTGTACTGTTTGGATGCTTTGCATATATGTTTCGTAGGCTATATAGAAGCAATATATACAATGATTTCAACCGTCTACATGAACCATTCATTGTTCTACTTGTCGAAATTTACAAATAATTTCCTTTAAAGTATTAACAATGGGGCTCGTAGTTCACTTAAACTTGAAAAACAAAAAATTGGCGAATTGTACTGTTTGGATGCTTTGCATATATGTTTCTTAGACTATGTAGAAGCAATATATACAAAGATTTCAACCGGCTACCTGTTCCATTCATTGTTCTACTTGTCGCAACTTACAAATAATTTCCGTTAAAGTACTAACAATGGGGCTCGTAGTTCACTTAAACTTGAAGAACAAAAAATTGGCGAATGGGACTGTTTGGATGCTTTGCATATATGTTTCTTAGACTATATAGAAGCAATATATACAAAGATTCAACCGTGTACCTGTTCCATTCATTGTTCTACTTTTCGAAAGTTACAAATAATTTCCGATAGCGGATTAACAATTGGGGCTCATTGTTCACTTAAACTTGAAGAACAAAAAATTGGCGAATGGTACTGTTTGCATGCTTTGCATATATGTTTCTTAGATTATATAGAAGTAATATATACAAAGATTTCAACCGTCTACCTGTTCCATTCATTGTTCTACTTGTCGAAAATGACAAATAATTTCCGATAAAGGATTAACAATGGGGCTCGTTGTTCACTTAAACTTGAAGAACAAAAAAATTGCGAATGGTACTGTTTGGATGCTTTGCATATATGTTTCTTAGACTACATAGAAGCAATATATACATTGATTTCAACCGGCTACCTGTTCCATTCATTGTTCTACTTGTCGCAAGTTACAAATAATTTCCGTTAAAGTATTAACAATGGGGCTCGTAGTTCACTTAAACTTGAAGATCAAATAATTGGCGAATTGTACTGTTTGGACGCTTTGCATATATGTTTCTTAGACTATATAGAAGCAATATATACAATGATTTCAACAGTCTACCTGTTCCATTCATTGTTCTACTTGTCGAAATTTACAAATAATTTCCTTTAAAGGATTAACAATGGGGCTCGTTGTTCACTTCAACTTGAAGAACAAAAAATTGGCGAATGGTACTGTTTGGATGCTTTGCATATATGTTTCTTAGACTATATGGAAGCAATATATACAAAGATTTCAACCGTCTGTGTGTTCCAATCATTGTTCTACGTGTAGAAAGTTACAATTAATTTCCGTTAAAGATTAACAATGGGGCTCGTTGTTCACTTAAACTTGAAGAACAAAAAATTGGCGAATTGTACTGTTTGGATGCTTTGCATATATGTTTCGTAGGCTATATAGAAGCAATATATACAATGATTTCAACCGTCTACATGAACCATTCATTGTTCTACTTGTCGAAATTTACAAATAATTTCCTTTAAAGTATTAACAATGGGGCTCGTAGTTCACTTAAACTTGAAAAACAAAAAATTGGCGAATTGTACTGTTTGGATGCTTTGCATATATGTTTCTTAGACTATGTAGAAGCAATATATACAAAGATTTCAACCGGCTACCTGTTCCATTCATTGTTCTACTTGTCGCAACTTACAAATAATTTCCGTTAAAGTACTAACAATGGGGCTCGAAGTTCACTTAAACTTGAAGAACAAAAAATTGGCGAATGGGACTGTTTGGATGCTTTGCATATATGTTTCTTAGACTATATAGAAGCAATATATACAAAGATTCAACCGTGTACCTGTTCCATTCATTGTTCTACATGTCGAAAGTTACAAATAATTTCCGATAACGGATTAACCATTGGGGCTCATTGTTAACTTAAACTTGAAGATCAAAAAATTGGCGACTGTTACTGTTTAGATGCTTTGCATATAGGTTTCGTAGACTATATAGAAGCAACATATACAAAGATTTCAACCGGCTACCTGTACTATTCATTGTTCTACTTGTAGAAAGTTACAAATAATTTCCGTTAAAGTATTAACAATGGGGCTCGTAGTTCACTTAAACTTGAAGATCAAATAATTGGCGAATTTTACTGTTTGGACGCTGTGCATATACGTTTCTTAGACTATATAGAAGCAATATATACAATGATTTCAACAGTCTACCTGTTACATTCATTGTTCTACTTGTCGAAAGTTACAAATAATTACCGATAAAGGATTAACCATTGGGGATCATTGTTCACTTAAACTTGAAGAACAAAAAATTGGCGAATTGTACTGTTTGGATGCTTTGCTTATATGTTTCTTAGACTATATAGAAGCAATATATACAAAGATTTCAACCGGCTACCTGTTCCATTCATTGTTCTACTTGTCGCAAGTAACAAATAATTTCCGTTAAAGTATTATCAATGGGGCTCGTAGTTCACTTAAAATTGAAGATCAAATAATTGGCGAATTGTACTGTTTGGACGCTTTGCATATAAGTTTCTTAGACTATATAGAAGCAATATATACAATGATTTCAACCGTCTACCTGTTCCATTCATTGTTCTACTTGTCGAATGTTACAAATAATTTCCGTTAAGGGATTAACAACGGGGATCGTAGTTTACTTAAACTTGAAGAACAAAAAATTGGCGAATTGTACTGTTTGGATGCTTTGCATATATGTTTCTTAGACTATATAGAAGCAATATATATAATGATTTCAACCGTCTACCTGTTCCATTCATTGTTCTACATGTCGAAAGTTACAAATAATTTCCGTTAAGGGATTAACAATGGGGATCGTAGTTTACTTAAACTTGAAGAACAAAAAATTGGCGAATTGTACTGTTTGATGCTTTGCATAGATGTTTCTTAGACTATTTAGAAGCAATATATAGAAAGATTTCACCCGTCTACCTGTACTATTCATTGTTCTACTTGTAGAAAGTTACAAATAATTTCCATTTCATGATTATCAATGGGGCTCGCTGTTCACTTAAACTTGAAGATCAAAAAATTGGCGATTGTTACTATTTAGATGCTTTGCATATATGTTTCTTAGATTATACAGAAACAATATATACAAAGATTTCAACCGTCTACCAGTTCCATTCATTGTTCTACTTGTCGAAATTTACAAATAATTTCCGTTAAGGCATTAACAATGGGGATCGTAGTTTACTTAAACTTGAAGAACAAGAAATTGGCGAATTGTACTGTTTGGATGCTTTGCATATATGTTTCTTAGACTATATAGAAGCAATATATACAAAGATTTCAACCGTCTACCTGTTCCATTCATTGTTCTACTTGTCGAAAGTTACAAATAATTTCCTTTAAAGGATTAACAATGGGGCTCATTGTTCACTTAAACTTGAAGAACAAAAAATTGGCGAATTGTACTGTTTGGATGCTTTGCATATATGTTTCTTAGACTATATAGAAGCAATATATACAATAATTACAACAGTCTACCTGTTCCATTCATTGTTCTACTTGTCGAAATTTACAAATAATTTCCTTTAAAGGATTAACAATGGGGCTCGTAGTTCACTTAAACTTGAAGAACAAAAAATTGTCGAATTGTACTGTTTGGATGCTTTGCATAGATGTTTCTTAGACTAATTAGAAGCAATATATACAAAGATTTCAACCGTCTACCTGTTCCATTCATTGTTCTACTTGTCGAAAGTTACAAATAATTTCCGATAAAGGATTAACAATGGGTCTCATTGTTCACTTAAACTTGAAGAACAAAAAATTGGCGAATTGTACTGTTTGGATGCTTTGCATATATGTTTCTTAGACTATATAGAAGCAATATATACAAAGATTTCAACCGTCTACCTGTTCCATTCATTGTTCTACTTGTCGAAAGTTACAAATAATTTCCTTTAAAGGATTAACAATGGGGCTCATTGTTCACTTAAACTTGAAGAACAAAAAATTGGCGAATTGTACTGTTTGGATGCTTTGCATATATGTTTCTTAGACTATATAGAAGCAATATATACAATAATTACAACAGTCTACCTGTTCCATTCATTGTTCTACTTGTCGAAATTTACAAATAATTTCCTTTAAAGGATTAACAATGGGGCTCGTAGTTCACTTAAACTTGAAGAACAAAAAATTGACGAATTGTACTGTTTGGATGCTTTGCATAGATGTTTCTTAGACTAATTAGAAGCAATATATACAAAGATTTCAACCGTCTACCTGTTCCATTCATTGTTCTACTTGTCGAAAGTTACAAATAATTTCCGATAAAGGATTAACAATGGGTCTCATTGTTCACTTAAACTTGAAGAACAAAAAATTGGCGAATTGTACTGTTTGGATGCTTTGCATATATGTTTCTTAGATTATATAGACGCAATATATACAAGGATTTCAACCGTCTACCTGTTCCATTCATTGTTCTACTTGTCGAAAGTTACAAGTAATTGCCGATAAAGGATTAACCATTGGGGCTCATTGTTCACATAAACTTGAAGAACAAAAAATTGGCGAATTGTACTGTTTGGATGCTTTGCATATATGTTTCTTAGACTATATAGAAGCAATATATACAATGATTTCAACCGTCTACCTGTTCCATTCATTGTTCTACTTGTCGAATGTTACAAATAATTTCCGTTAAGGGATTAACAATGGGGATCGTAGTTTACTTAAACTTGAAGAACAAAAAATTGGCGAATTGTACTGTTTGGATGCTTTGCATATATGTTTCTTAGACTATATAGAAGCAATATATACAAAGATTTCAACCGTCTACCTGTTCCATTCATTGTTCTGCTTGTCGAAAGTTACAAATAATTTCCGATAAAGGATTAACAGTGGGGCTCGTAGTTCACTTAAACTTGAAGAACAAAAAATTGGCGAATTGTACTGTTTGGACGCTTTGCATATAAGTTTCTTAGACTATATAGAAGCAATATATACAAAGATTTCAACCGTCTACCTGTTCCATTCATTGTTCTACTTGTCGAAAGTTACAAATAATTTCCTTTAAAGGATTAACAATGGGGCTCATTGTTCACTTAAACTTGAAGAACAAAAAATTGGCGAATTGTACTGTTTGGATGCTTTGCATATATGTTTCTTAGACTATATAGAAGCAATATATACAATAATTACAACAGTCTACCTGTTCCATTCATTGTTCTACTTGTCGAAATTTACAAATAATTTCCTTTAAAGGATTAACAATGGGGCTCGTAGTTCACTTAAACTTGAAGAACAAAAAATTGACGAATTGTACTGTTTGGATGCTTTGCATAGATGTTTCTTAGACTAATTAGAAGCAATATATACAAAGATTTCAACCGTCTACCTGTTCCATTCATTGTTCTACTTGTCGAAAGTTACAAATAATTTCCGATAAAGGATTAACAATGGGTCTCATTGTTCACTTAAACTTGAAGAACAAAAAATTGGCGAATTGTACTGTTTGGATGCTTTGCATATATGTTTCTTAGATTATATAGACGCAATATATACAAGGATTTCAACCGTCTACCTGTTCCATTCATTGTTCTACTTGTCGAAAGTTACAAATAATTACCGATAAAGGATTAACCATTGGGGCTCATTGTTCACATAAACTTGAAGAACAAAAAATTGGCGAATTGTACTGTTTGGATGCTTTGCATATATGTTTCTTAGACTATATAGAAGCAATATATACAATGATTTCAACCGTCTACCTGTTCCATTCATTGTTCTACTTGTCGAATGTTACAAATAATTTCCGTTAAGGGATTAACAATGGGGATCGTAGTTTACTTAAACTTGAAGAACAAAAAATTGGCGAATTGTACTGTTTGGATGCTTTGCATATATGTTTCTTAGACTATATAGAAGCAATATATAAAAAGATTTCAACCGTCTACCTGTTCCATTCATTGTTCTGCTTGTCGAAAGTTACAAATAATTTCCGATAAAGGATTAACAGTGGGGCTCGTAGTTCACTTAAACTTGAAGAACAAAAAATTAGCGAATTGTACTGTTTGGACGCTTTGCATATAAGTTTCTTAGACTATATAGAAGCAATATATATAATGATTTCAACCGTCTACCTGTTCCATTCATTGTTCTACATGTCGAAAGTTACAAATAATTTCCGTTAAGGGATTAACAATGGGGATCGTAGTTTACTTAAACTTGAAGAACAAAAAATTGGCGAATTGTACTGTTTGATGCTTTGCATAGATGTTTCTTAGACTATTTAGAAGCAATATATACAATAATTACAACAGTCTACCTGTTCCATTCATTGTTCTACTTGTCGAAAGTTACAAATAATTTCCTTTAAAGGATTAACAATGGGGCTCATTGTTCACTTAAACTTGAAGAACAAAAAATTGGCGAATTGTACTGTTTGGATGCTTTGCATATATGTTTCTTAGACTATATAGAAGCAATATATACAATAATTACAACAGTCTACCTGTTCCATTCATTGTTCTACTTGTCGAAATTTACAAATAATTTCCTTTAAAGGATTAACAATGGGGCTCATTGTTCACTTAAACTTGAAGAACAAAAAATTGGCGAATGGTACTGTTTGGATGCTTTGCATATATGTTTCTCAGTCTATGTGGAAGCAATATATACAAAGATTTCAACCGTCTACGTGTTCCAATCATTGTTCTACTTGTAGATATTTAGAATTAATTTCCGTTAAAGGATTAACAATGGGGCTCGTAGTTCACTTAAACTTGAAGAACAAAAAATTGGCGAATTGTACTGTTTGGACGCTTTGCATATATGTTTCTTAGACTATATAGAAGCAATATATACAATGATTTCAACAGTCTACCTGTTCCATTCATTGTTCTACTTGTCGCAAGTTACAAATAATTTCCGTTAAAGTATTAACAATGGGGCTCGTAGTTCACTTAAACTTGAAGATCAAATAATTGGCGAATTGTACTGTTTGGACGCTTTGCATATATGTTTCTTAGACTATATAGAAGCAATATATACAATGATTTCAACAGTCTACCTGTTCCATTCATTGTTCTACTTGTCGAAATTTACAAATAATTTCCTTTAAAGGATTAACAATGGGGCTCGTTGTTCACTTCAACTTGAAGAACAAAAAATTGGCGAATGGTACTGTTTGGATGCTTTGCATATATGGTTCTTAGACTATATAGACGCAATATATACTAAGATTTCAACCGTCTACCTGTTCCATTCATTGTTCTACTTGTCGAAATTTACAAATAATTTCCATTAAAGGATTAACAATGGGGCTCGTTGTTCACTTAAACTTGAAGAACAATAAATTGGCGAATGGTACTGTTTGCATGCTTTGCATATATGTTTCTTAGATTATATAGAAGTAATATATACAAAGATTTCAACCGTCTACCTGTTCCATTCATTGTTCTACTTGTCGAAAATTACAAATAATTTCCGATAAAGGATTAACAATGGGGCTCGTTGTTCACTTAAACTTGAAGAACAAAAAAATTGCGAATGGTACTGTTTGGATGCTTTGCATATATGTTTCTTAGACTACATAGAAGCAATATAACATTGATTTCAACCGTCTACCTGTTCCATTCATTGTTCTACTTGTCGGAAGTTACAAATAATTTCCGTTAAAGTATTAACAATGGGGCTCGTAGTTCACTTAAACATGAAGATGAAATAATTGGCGAATGGTACTGTTTGGATGCTTTGCATATATGTTTCTTAGACTATATAGAAGCAATATATACAAAGATTTCAACCGTCTACCTGTTCCATTCATTGTTCTACTTGTCGAAAGTTACAAATAATTTCCGATAACGGATTAACCATTGGGGCTCATTGTTCACTTAAACTTGAAGAACAAAAAATTGGCGAATTGTACTGTTTGGATGCTTTGCATATATGTTTCTTAGACTATATAGAAGCAATATATACAAAGATTTCAACCGCCTACCTGTTCCATTCATTGTTCTACTTGTCGAAAGTTACAAATAATTTCCGATAAAGGATTAACAATGGGGCTCATTGTTCAATTAAACTTGAAGAACAAAAAATTGGCGAATGGTGCTGTTTGGATGCTTTGCATATATGTTTCTTAGACTATATAGAAGCAATATATACATTGATTTCAACCGTCTACCTGTTCCATTCATTGTTCTACTTGTCGGAAGTTACAAATAATTTCCGTTAAAGTATTAACAATGGGGCTCGTAGTTCACTTAAACTTGAAGATCAAATAATTGGCGAATTGTACTGTTTGGACGCTTTGCATATATGTTTCTTAGACTATATAGAAGCAATATATACAATGATTTCAACAGTCTACCTGTTCCATTCATTGTTCTACTTGTCGAAATTTACAAATAATTTCCTTTAAAGGATTAACAATGGGGCTCGTTGTTCACTTCAACTTGAAGAACAAAAAATTGGCGAATGGTACTGTTTGGATGCTTTTCATATATGTTTCTTAGATTATATAGAAGCAATATATACAAAGATTTCAACCGACTACCTGTTCCATTCATTGTTCTGCTTGTCGAAAATTACAAATAATTTCCGATAAAGGATTAACCATTGGGGCTCATTGTTCACTTACACTTGAAGAACAAAAAATTGGCGAATGGTACTGTTTGGATGCTTTTCATATATGTTTCTTAGACTATATAGAAGCAACGTATACAAAGATTCAACCGTGTACCTGTTCCATTCATTGTTCTACTTGTCGAAAGTTACAAATAATTTCCGATAACGGATTAACCATTGGGGCTCATTGTTCACTTAAACTTGAAGATCAAAAAATTGGCGATTGTTACTGTTTAGATGCTTTGCATATAGGTTTCGTAGACTATATAGAAGCAACATATACAAAGATTTCAACCGTCTACCTGTACTATTCATTGTTCTACTTGTAGAAAGTTACAAATAATTTCCGTTAAAGTATTAACAATGGGGCTCGTAGTTCACTTAAACTTGAAGATCAAATAATTGGCGAATTTTACTGTTTGGACGCTGTGCATATATGTTTCTTAGACTATATAGAAGCAATATATACAATGATTTCAACAGTCTACCTGTTCCATTCATTGTTCTACTTGTCGAAATTTACAAATAATTTCCTTTAAAGGATTAACAATGGGGCTCGTAGTTCACTTAAACTTGAAGATCAAAAAATTGGCGAATGGTACTGTTTGGATGCTTTGCATATATGTTTCTTAGATTATATAGAAGTAATATATACAAAGATTTCAACCGTCTACCTGTTCCATTCATTGTTCTACTTTTCGAAAGTTACAAATAATTTCCGATAAAGGATTAACAATGGGGCTCATTGTTCACTTAAACTTGAAGAACAAAAAATTGGCGAATGGTGCTGTTTGGATGCTTTGCATATATGTTTCTTAGACTATATAGAAGCAATATAACATTGATTTCAACCGTCTACCTGTTCCATTCATTGTTCTACTTGTCGGAAGTTACAAATAATTTCCGTTAAAGTATTAACAATGGGGCTCGTAGTTCACTTAAACATGAAGATGAAATAATTGGCGAATGGTACTGTTTGCATGCTTTGCATATATGTTTCTTAGATTATATAGAAGTAATATATACAAAGATTTCAACCGTCTACCTGTTCCATTCATTGTTCTACTTGTCGAAAGTTACAAATAATTTCCTTTAAAGGATTAACAATGGGGCTCATTGTTCACTTAAACTTGAAGAACAAAAAATTGGCGAATTGTACTGTTTGGATGCTTTGCATATATGTTTCTTAGACTATATAGAAGCAATATATACAATAATTACAACAGTCTACCTGTTCCATTCATTGTTCTACTTGTCGAAATTTACAAATAATTTCCTTTAAAGGATTAACAATGGGGCTCGTAGTTCACTTAAACTTGAAGAACAAAAAATTGACGAATTGTACTGTTTGGATGCTTTGCATAGATGTTTCTTAGACTAATTAGAAGCAATATATACAAAGATTTCAACCGTCTACCTGTTCCATTCATTGTTCTACTTGTCGAAAGTTACAAATAATTTCCGATAAAGGATTAACAATGGGTCTCATTGTTCACTTAAACTTGAAGAACAAAAAATTGGCGAATTGTACTGTTTGGATGCTTTGCATATATGTTTCTTAGATTATATAGACGCAATATATACAAGGATTTCAACCGTCTACCTGTTCCATTCATTGTTCTACTTGTCGAAAGTTACAAATAATTACCGATAAAGGATTAACCATTGGGGCTCATTGTTCACATAAACTTGAAGAACAAAAAATTGGCGAATTGTACTGTTTGGATGCTTTGCATATATGTTTCTTAGACTATATAGAAGCAATATATACAATGATTTCAGCCGTCTACCTGTTCCATTCATTGTTCTACTTGTCGAATGTTACAAATAATTTCCGTTAAGGGATTAACAATGGGGATCGTAGTTTACTTAAACTTGAAGAACAAAAAATTGGCGAATTGTACTGTTTGGATGCTTTGCATATATGTTTCTTAGACTATATAGAAGCAATATATACAAAGATTTCAACCGTCTACCTGTTCCATTCATTGTTCTGCTTGTCCAAAGTTACAAATAATTTCCGATAAAGGATTAACAGTGGGGCTCGTAGTTCACTTAAACTTGAAGAACAAAAAATTGGCGAATTGTACTGTTTGGACGCTTTGCATATAAGTTTCTTAGACTATATAGAAGCAATATATATAATGATTACAACAGTCTACCTGTTCCATTCATTGTTCTACTTGTCGAAATTTACAAATAATTTCCTTTAAAGGATTAACAATGGGGCTCATTGTTCACTTAAACTTGAAGAACAAAAAATTGGCGAATGGTACTGTTTGGATGCTTTGCATATATGTTTCTCAGTCTATGTGGAAGCAATATATACAAAGATTTCAACCGTCTACGTGTTCCAATCATTGTTCTACTTGTAGATATTTAGAATTAATTTCCGTTAAAGGATTAACAATGGGGCTCGTAGTTCACTTAAACTTGAAGAACAAAAAATTGGCGAATTGTACTGTTTGGACGCTTTGCATATATGTTTCTTAGACTATATAGAAGCAATATATACAATGATTTCAACAGTCTACCTGTTCCATTCATGGTTCTACTTGTCGCAAGTTACAAATAATTTCCGTTAAAGTATTAACAATGGGGCTCGTAGTTCACTTAAACTTGAAGATCAAATAATTGGCGAATTGTACTGTTTGGACGCTTTGCATATATGTTTCTTAGACTATATAGAAGCAATATATACAATGATTTCAACAGTCTACCTGTTCCATTCATTGTTCTACTTGTCGAAATTTACAAATAATTTCCTTTAAAGGATTAACAATGGGGCTCGTTGTTCACTTCAACTTGAAGAACAAAAAATTGGCGAATGCTACTGTTTGGATGCTTTGCATATATGGTTCTTAGACTATATAGACGCAATATATACTAAGATTTCAACCGTCTACCTGTTCCATTCATTGTTCTACTTGTCGAAATTTACAAATAATTTCCATTAAAGGATTAACAATGGGGCTCGTTGTTCACTTAAACTTGAAGAACAATAAATTGGCGAATGGTACTGTTTGCATGCTTTGCATATATGTTTCTTAGATTATATAGAAGTAATATATACGAAGATTTCAACCGTCTACCTGTTCCATTCATTGTTCTACTTGTCGAAAATTACAAATAATTTCCGATAAAGGATTAACAATGGGGCTCGTTGTTCACTTAAACTTGAAGAACAAAAAAATTGCGAATGGTACTGTTTGGATGCTTTGCATATATGTTTCTTAGACTACATAGAAGCAATATAACATTGATTTCAACCGTCTACCTGTTCCATTCATTGTTCTACTTGTCGGAAGTTACAAATAATTTCCGTTAAAGTATTAACAATGGGGCTCGTAGTTCACTTAAACATGAAGATGAAATAATTGGCGAATGGTACTGTTTGGATGCTTTGCATATATGTTTCTTAGACTATATAGAAGCAATATATACAAAGATTTCAACCGTCTACCTGTTCCATTCATTGTTCTACTTGTCGAAAGTTACAAATAATTTCCGATAACGGATTAACCATTGGGGCTCATTGTTCACTTAAACTTGAAGAACAAAAAATTGGCGAATTGTACTGTTTGGATGCTTTGCATATATGTTTCTTAGACTATATAGAAGCAATATATACAAAGATTTCAACCGCCTACCTGTTCCATTCATTGTTCTACTTGTCGAAAGTTACAAATAATTTCCGATAAAGGATTAACAATGGGGCTCATTGTTCACTTAAACTTGAAGAACAAAAAATTGGCGAATGGTGCTGTTTGGATGCTTTGCATATATGTTTCTTAGACTATATAGAAGCAATATATACATTGATTTCAACCGTCTACCTGTTCCATTCATTGTTCTACTTGTCGGAAGTTACAAATAATTTCCGTTAAAGTATTAACAATGGGGCTCGTAGTTCACTTAAACTTGAAGATCAAATAATTGGCGAATTGTACTGTTTGGACGCTTTGCATATATGTTTCTTAGACTATATAGAAGCAATATATACAATGATTTCAACAGTCTACCTGTTCCATTCATTGTTCTACTTGTCGAAATTTACAAATAATTTCCTTTAAAGGATTAACAATGGGGCTCGTTGTTCACTTCAACTTGAAGAACAAAAAATTGGCGAATGGTACTGTTTGGATGCTTTGCATATATGTTTCTTAGACTATATAGAAGCAATATATACAATGATTTCAACAGTCTACCTGTTCCATTCATTGTTCTACTTGTCGCAAGTTACAAATAATTTCCGTTAAAGTATTAACAATGGGGCTCGTAGTTCACTTAAACTTGAAGATCAAATAATTGGCGAATTGTACTGTTTGGACGCTTTGCATATATGTTTCTTAGACTATATAGAAGCAATATATACAATGATTTCAACAGTCTACCTGTTCCATTCATTGTTCTACTTGTCGAAATTTACAAATAATTTCCTTTAAAGGATTAACAATGGGGCTCGTTGTTCACTTCAACTTGAAGAACAAAAAATTGGCGAATGGTACTGTTTGGATGCTTTGCATATATGGTTCTTAGACTATATAGACGCAATATATACTAAGATTTCAACCGTCTACCTGTTCCATTCATTGTTCTACTTGTCGAAATTTACAAATAATTTCCATTAAAGGATTAACAATGGGGCTCGTTGTTCACTTAAACTTGAAGAACAATAAATTGGCGAATGGTACTGTTTGCATGCTTTGCATATATGTTTCTTAGATTATATAGAAGTAATATATACAAAGATTTCAACCGTCTACCTGTTCCATTCATTGTTCTACTTGTCGAAAATTACAAATAATTTCCGATAAAGGATTAACAATGGGGCTCGTTGTTCACTTAAACTTGAAGAACAAAAAAATTGCGAATGGTACTGTTTGGATGCTTTGCATATATGTTTCTTAGACTACATAGAAGCAATATATACATTGATTTCAACCGGCTACCTGTTCCATTCATTGTTCTACTTGTCGCAAGTTACAAATAATTTCCGTTAAAGTATTAACAATGGGGCTCGTAGTTCACTTAAACTTGAAGATCAAATAATTGGCGAATTGTACTGTTTGGACGCTTTGCATATATGTTTCTTAGACTATATAGAAGCAATATATACAATGATTTCAACAGTCTACCTGTTCCATTCATTGTTCTACTTGTCGAAATTTACAAATAATTTCCTTTAAAGGATTAACAATGGGGCTCGTTGTTCACTTCAACTTGAAGAACAAAAAATTGGCGAATGGTACTGTTTGGATGCTTTGCATATATGGTTCTTAGACTATATAGACGCAATATATACTAAGATTTCAACCGTCTACCTGTTCCATTCATTGTTCTACTTGTCGAAATTTACAAATAATTTCCATTAAAGGATTAACAATGGGGCTCGTTGTTCACTTAAACTTGAAGAACAATAAATTGGCGAATGGTACTGTTTGCATGCTTTGCATATATGTTTCTTAGATTATATAGAAGTAATATATACAAAGATTTCAACCGTCTACCTGTTCCATTCATTGTTCTACTTGTCGAAAATTACAAATAATTTCCGATAAAGGATTAACAATGGGGCTCGTTGTTCACTTAAACTTGAAGAACAAAAAAATTGCGAATGGTACTGTTTGGATGCTTTGCATATATGTTTCTTAGACTACATAGAAGCAATATATACATTGATTTCAACCGGCTACCTGTTCCATTCATTGTTCTACTTGTCGCAAGTTACAAATAATTTCCGTTAAAGTATTAACAATGGGGCTCGTAGTTCACTTAAACTTGAAGATCAAATAATTGGCGAATTGTACTGTTTGGACGCTTTGCATATATGTTTCTTAGACTATATAGAAGCAATATATACAATGATTTCAACAGTCTACCTGTTCCATTCATTGTTCTACTTGTCGAAATTTACAAATAATTTCCTTTAAAGGATTAACAATGGGGCTCGTTGTTCACTTCAACTTGAAGAACAAAAAATTGGCGAATGGTACTGTTTGGATGCTTTTCATATATGTTTCTTAGATTATATAGAAGCAATATATACAAAGATTTCAACCGACTACCTGTTCCATTCATTGTTCTGCTTGTCGAAAATTACAAATAATTTCCGATAAAGGATTAACCATTGGGGCTCATTGTTCACTTACACTTGAAGAACAAAAAATTGGCGAATGGTACTGTTTGGATGCTTTTCATATATGTTTCTTAGACTATATAGAAGCAACGTATACAAAGATTCAACCGTGTACCTGTTCCATTCATTGTTCTACTTGTCGAAAGTTACAAATAATTTCCGATAACGGATTAACCATTGGGGCTCATTGTTCACTTAAACTTGAAGATCAAAAAATTGGCGATTGTTACTGTTTAGATGCTTTGCATATAGGTTTCGTAGACTATATAGAAGCAACATATACAAAGATTTCAACCGTCTACCTGTACTATTCATTGTTCTACTTGTAGAAAGTTACAAATAATTTCCGTTAAAGTATTAACAATGGGGCTCGTAGTTCACTTAAACTTGAAGATCAAATAATTGGCGAATTTTACTGTTTGGACGCTGTGCATATATGTTTCTTAGACTATATAGAAGCAATATATACAATGATTTCAACAGTCTACCTGTTCCATTCATTGTTCTACTTGTCGAAATTTACAAATAATTTCCTTTAAAGGATTAACAATGGGGCTCGTAGTTCACTTAAACTTGAAGATCAAAAAATTGGCGAATGGTACTGTTTGGATGCTTTGCATATATGTTTCTTAGATTATATAGAAGTAATATATACAAAGATTTCAACCGTCTACCTGTTCCATTCATTGTTCTACTTTTCGAAAGTTACAAATAATTTCCGATAAAGGATTAACAATGGGGCTCATTGTTCACTTAAACTTGAAGAACAAAAAATTGGCGAATGGTGCTGTTTGGATGCTTTGCATATATGTTTCTTAGACTATATAGAAGCAATATAACATTGATTTCAACCGTCTACCTGTTCCATTCATTGTTCTACTTGTCGGAAGTTACAAATAATTTCCGTTAAAGTATTAACAATGGGGCTCGTAGTTCACTTAAACATGAAGATGAAATAATTGGCGAATGGTACTGTTTGGATGCTTTGCATATATGTTTCTTAGACTATATAGAAGCAATATATACAAAGATTTCAACCGTCTACCTGTTCCATTCATTGTTCTACTTGTCGAAAGTTACAAATAATTTCCGATAACGGATTAACCATTGGGACTCATTGTTCACTTAAACTTGAAGAACAAAAAATTGGCGAATTGTACTGTTTGGATGCTTTGCATATATGTTTCTTAGACTATATAGAAGCAATATATACAAAGATTTCAACCGCCTACCTGTTCCATTCATTGTTCTACTTGTCGAAAGTTACAAATAATTTCCGATAAAGGATTAACAATGGGGCTCATTGTTCACTTAAACTTGAAGAACAAAAAATTGGCGAATGGTGCTGTTTGGATGCTTTGCATATATGTTTCTTAGACTATATAGAAGCAATATATACATTGATTTCAACCGTCTACCTGTTCCATTCATTGTTCTACTTGTCGAAAGTTACAAATAATTTCCGATAACGGATTAACCATTGGGGCTCATTGTTCACTTAAACTTGAAGATCAAAAAATTGGCGATTGTTACTGTTTAGATGCTTTGCATATAGGTTTCGTAGACTATATAGAAGCAACATATACAAAGATTTCAACCGTCTACCTGTACTATTCATTGTTCTACTTGTAGAAAGTTACAAATAATTTCCGTTAAAGTATTAACAATGGGGCTCGTAGTTCACTTAAACTTGAAGATCAAATAATTGGCGAATTTTACTGTTTGGACGCTGTGCATATATGTTTCTTAGACTATATAGAAGCAATATATACAATGATTTCAACAGTCTACCTGTTCCATTCATTGTTCTACTTGTCGAAATTTACAAATAATTTCCTTTAAAGGATTAACAATGGGGCTCGTAGTTCACTTAAACTTGAAGATCAAAAAATTGGCGAATGGTACTGTTTGGATGCTTTGCATATATGTTTCTTAGATTATATAGAAGTAATATATACAAAGATTTCAACCGTCTACCTGTTCCATTCATTGTTCTACTTGTCGAAAGTTACAAATAATTTCCGATAACGGATTAACCATTGGGGCTCATTGTTCACTTAAACTTGAAGAACAAAAAATTGGCGAATTGTACTGTTTGGATGCTTTGCATATATGTTTCTTAGACTATATAGAAGCAATATATACAAAGATTTCAACCGCCTACCTGTTCCATTCATTGTTCTACTTGTCGAAAGTTACAAATAATTTCCGATAAAGGATTAACAATGGGGCTCATTGTTCACTTAAACTTGAAGAACAAAAAATTGGCGAATGGTGCTGTTTGGATGCTTTGCATATATGTTTCTTAGACTATATAGAAGCAATATATACATTGATTTCAACCGTCTACCTGTTCCATTCATTGTTCTACTTGTCGGAAGTTACAAATAATTTCCGTTAAAGTATTAACAATGGGGCTCGTAGTTCACTTAAACATGAAGATGAAATAATTGGCGAATGGTACTGTTTGGATGCTTTGCATATATGTTTCTTAGACTATATAGAAGCAATATATACAAAGATTTCAACCGTCTACCTGTTCCATTCATTGTTCTACTTGTCGAAAATTACAAATAATTTCCGATAAAGGATTAACAATGGGGCTCGTTGTTCACTTAAACTTGAAGAACAAAAAAATTGCGAATGGTACTGTTTGGATGCTTTGCATATATGTTTCTTAGACTACATAGAAGCAATATATACATTGATTTCAACCGGCTACCTGTTCCATTCATTGTTCTACTTGTCGCAAGTTACAAATAATTTCCGTTAAAGTATTAACAATGGGGCTCGTAGTTCACTTAAACTTGAAGATCAAATAATTGGCGAATTGTACTGTTTGGACGCTTTGCATATATGTTTCTTAGACTATATAGAAGCAATATATACAATGATTTCAACAGTCTACCTGTTCCATTCATTGTTCTACTTGTCGAAATTTACAAATAATTTCCTTTAAAGGATTAACAATGGGGCTCGTTGTTCACTTCAACTTGAAGAACAAAAAATTGGCGAACGGTACTGTTTGGATGCTTTGCATATATGTTTCTTAGATTATACAGAAGAAATATATACAAAGATTTCAACCGTCTACATGATCCATTCATTGTTCTACTTGTCGAAATTTACAAATAATTTCCTTTAAAGTATTAACAATGGGGCTCGTAGTTCACTTAAACTTGAAAAACAAAAAATTGGCGAATTGTACTGTTTGGATGCTTTGCATATATGTTTCTTAGACTATGTAGAAGCAATATATACAAAGATTTCAACCGGCTACCTGTTCCATTCATTGTTCTACTTGTCGCAAGTTACAAATAATTTCCGTTAAAGTACTAACAATGGGGCTCGTAGTTCACTTAAACTTGAAGAACAAAAAATTGGCGAATGGGACTGTTTGGATGCTTTGCATATATGTTTCTTAGACTATATAGAAGCAATATATACAAAGATTCAACCGTGTACCTGTTCCATTCATTGTTCTACTTGTCGAAAGTTACAAATAATTTCCGATAACGGATTAACCATTGGGGCTCATTGTTCACTTAAACTTGAAGATCAAAAAATTGGCGATTGTTACTGTTTAGATGCTTTGCATATAGGTTTCGTAGACTATATAGAAGCAACATATACAAAGATTTCAACCGTCTACCTGTACTATTCATTGTTCTACTTGTAGAAAGTTACAAATAATTTCCGTTAAAGTATTAACAATGGGGCTCGTTGTTCACTTAAACTTGAAGAACAAAAAATTGACTAATTGTACTGTTTGGATGCTTTGCATATATGTTTCTTAGGCTATGTAGAAGCAATATATAAAAAGATTTCAACCGTCTACCAGTTCCATTCATTGTTCTACTTGTCGAAACTTACAAATAATTTCTGATAAAGGATTAACAATGGGGCTCGTAGTTCACTTAAACTTGAAGAACAAAAAATTGGCGAATGGTACTGTTTGGATGCTTTGCATATATGGTTCTTAGACTATATAGACGCAATATATACTAAGATTTCAACCGTCTACCTGTTCCATTCATTGTTCTACTTGTCGAAATTTACAAATAATTTCCATTAAAGGATTAACAATGGGGCTCGTTGTTCACTTAAACTTGAAGAACAATAAATTGGCGAATGGTACAGTTTGGATGCTTTGCGTACATGTTTCTTAGACTATATGGAAGCAATATATACAAAGATTTCAACCGTCTAACTGTTCCATTCATTGTTCTACTTTTCGAAAGTTACAAATAATTTCCGATAGCGGATTAACAATTGGGGCTCATTGTTCACTTAAACTTGAAGAACAAAAAATTGGCGAATGGTACTGTTTGCATGCTTTGCATATATGTTTCTTAGATTATATAGAAGTAATATATACAAAGATTTCAACCGTCTACCTGTTCCATTCATTGTTCTACTTGTCGAAAATTACAAATAATTTCCGATAAAGGATTAACAATGGGGCTCGTTGTTCACTTAAACTTGAAGAACAAAAAAATTGCGAATGGTACTGTTTGGATGCTTTGCATATATGTTTCTTAGACTACATAGAAGCAATATATACATTGATTTCAACCGGCTACCTGTTCCATTCATTGTTCTACTTGTCGCAAGTTACAAATAATTTCCGTTAAAGTATTAACAATGGGGCTCGTAGTTCACTTAAACTTGAAGATCAAATAATTGGCGAATTGTACTGTTTGGACGCTTTGCATATATGTTTCTTAGACTATATAGAAGCAATATATACAATGATTTCAACAGTCTACCTGTTCCATTCATTGTTCTACTTGTCGAAATTTACAAATAATTTCCTTTAAAGGATTAACAATGGGGCTCGTTGTTCACTTCAACTTGAAGAACAAAAAATTGGCGAATGGTACTGTTTGGATGCTTTGCATATATGTTTCTTAGACTATATGGAAGCAATATATACAAAGATTTCAACCGTCTGTGTGTTCCAATCATTGTTCTACGTGTAGAAAGTTACAATTAATTTCCGTTAAAGATTAACAATGGGGCTCGTTGTTCACTTAAACTTGAAGAACAAAAAATTGGCGAATGGTACTGTTTGGATGCTTTGCATATATGTTTCTTAGATTATACAGAAGAAATATATACAAAGATTTCAACCGTCTACATGATCCATTCATTGTTCTACTTGTCGAAATTTACAAATAATTTCCTTTAAAGTATTAACAATGGGGCTCGTAGTTCACTTAAACTTGAAAAACAAAAAATTGGCGAATTGTACTGTTTGGATGCTTTGCATATATGTTTCTTAGACTATGTAGAAGCAATATATACAAAGATTTCAACCGGCTACCTGTTCCATTCATTGTTCTACTTGTCGCAAGTTACAAATAATTTCCGTTAAAGTACTAACAATGGGGCTCGTAGTTCACTTAAACTTGAAGAACAAAAAATTGGCGAATGGGACTGTTTGGATGCTTTGCATATATGTTTCTTAGACTATATAGAAGCAATATATACAAAGATTCAACCGTGTACCTGTTCCATTCATTGTTCTACTTGTCGAAAGTTACAAATAATTTCCGATAAAGGATTAACAATGGGTCTCATTGTTCACTTAAACTTGAAGAACAAAAAATTGGCGAATTGTACTGTTTGGATGCTTTGCATATATGTTTCTTAAATTATATAGACGCAATATATACAAGGATTTCAACCGTCTACCTGTTCCATTCATTGTTCTACTTGTCGAAAGTTACAAATAATTACCGATAAAGGATTAACCATTGGGGCTCATTGTTCACATAAACTTGAAGAACAAAAAATTGGCGAATTGTACTGTTTGGATGCTTTGCATATATGTTTCTTAGACTATATAGAAGCAATATATACAATGATTTCAACCGTCTACCTGTTCCATTCATTGTTCTACTTGTCCAATGTTACAAATAATTTCCGTTAAGGGATGAACAATGGGGATCGTAGTTTACTTAAACTTGAAGAACAAAAAATTGGCGAATTGTACTGTTTGGATGCTTTGCATATATGTTTCTTAGACTATATAGAAGCAATATATACAAAGATTTCAACCGTCTACCTGTTCCATTCATTGTTCTGCTTGTCGAAAGTTACAAATAATTTCCGATAAAGGATTAACAGTGGGGCTCGTAGTTCACTTAAACTTGAAGAACAAAAAATTGGCGAATTGTACTGTTTGGACGCTTTGCATATAAGTTTCTTAGACTATATAGAAGCAATATATATAATGATTTCAACCGTCTACCTGTTCCATTCATTGTTCTACATGTCGAAAGTTACAAATAATTTCCGTTAAGGGATTAACAATGGGGATCGTAGTTTACTTAAACTTGAAGAACAAAAAATTGGCGAATTGTACTGTTTGATGCTTTGCATAGATGTTTCTTAGACTATTTAGAAGCAATATATAGAAAGATTTCACCCGTCTACCTGTTCCATTCATTGTTCTACTTGTCGAATGTTACAAATAATTTCCGTTAAGGGATTAACAATGGGGCTCGTAGTTCACTTAAACTTGAAGATCAAATAATTGGCGAATTTTACTGTTTGGACGCTGTGCATATATGTTTCTTAGACTATATAGAAGCAATATATACAATGATTTCAACAGTCTACCTGTTACATTCATTGTTCTACTTGTCGAAACTTACAAATAATTACCGATAAAGGATTAACCATTGGGGATCATTGTTCACTTAAACTTGAAGAAAAAAAAATTGGCGAATTGTACTGTTTGGATGCTTTGCTTATATGTTTCTTAGACTATATAGAAGCAATATATACAAAGATTTCAACCGGCTACCTGTTCCATTCATTGTTCTACTTGTCGCAAGTAACAAATAATTTCCGTTAAAGTATTATCAATGGGGCTCGTAGTTCACTTAAAATTGAAGATCAAATAATTGGCGAATTGTACTGTTTGGACGCTTTGCATATAAGTTTCTTAGACTATATAGAAGCAATATATACAATGATTTCAACCGTCTACCTGTTCCATTCATTGTTCTACTTGTCGAATGTTACAAATAATTTCCGTTAAGGGATTAACAACGGGGATCGTAGTTTACTTAAACTTGAAGAACAAAAAATTGGCGAATTGTACTGTTTGGATGCTTTGCATATATGTTTCTTAGACTATATAGAAGCAATATATATAATGATTTCAACCGTCTACCTGTTCCATTCATTGTTCTACATGTCGAAAGTTACAAATAATTTCCGTTAAGGGATTAACAATGGGGATCGTAGTTTACTTAAACTTGAAGAACAAAAAATTGGCGAATTGTACTGTTTGATGCTTTGCATAGATGTTTCTTAGACTATTTAGAAGCAATATATAGAAAGATTTCACCCGTCTACCTGTACTATTCATTGTTCTACTTGTAGAAAGTTACAAATAATTTCCATTTCATGATTATCAATGGGGCTCGCTGTTCACTTAAACTTGAAGATCAAAAAATTGGCGATTGTTACTATTTAGATGCTTTGCATATATGTTTCTTAGATTATACAGAAACAATATATACAAAGATTTCAACCGTCTACCAGTTCCATTCATTGTTCTACTTGTCGAAATTTACAAATAATTTCCGTTAAGGCATTAACAATGGGGATCGTAGTTTACTTAAACTTGAAGAACAAGAAATTGGCGAATTGTACTGTTTGGATGCTTTGCATATATGTTTCTTAGACTATATAGAAGCAATATATACAAAGATTTCAACCGTCTACCTGTTCTATTCATTGTTCTACTTGTCGAAAGTTACAAATAATTTCCTTTAAAGGATTAACAATGGGGCTCATTGTTCACTTAAACTTGAAGAACAAAAAATTGGCGAATTGTACTGTTTGGATGCTTTGCATATATGTTTCTTAGACTATATAGAAGCAATATATACAATAATTACAACAGTCTACCTGTTCCATTCATTGTTCTACTTGTCGAAATTTACAAATAATTTCCTTTAAAGGATTAACAATGGGGCTCGTAGTTCACTTAAACTTGAAGAACAAAAAATTGTCGAATTGTACTGTTTCGATGCTTTGCATAGATGTTTCTTAGACTAATTAGAAGCAATATATACAAAGATTTCAACCGTCTACCTGTTCCATTCATTGTTCTACTTGTCGAAAGTTACAAATAATTTCCTTTAAAGGATTAACAATGGGGCTCATTGTTCACTTAAACTTGAAGAACAAAAAATTGGCGAATTGTACTGTTTGGATGCTTTGCATATATGTTTCTTAGACTATATAGAAGCAATATATACAATAATTACAACAGTCTACCTGTTCCATTCATTGTTCTACTTGTCGAAATTTACAAATAATTTCCTTTAAAGGATTAACAATGGGGCTCGTAGTTCACTTAAACTTGAAGAACAAAAAATTGACGAATTGTACTGTTTGGATGCTTTGCATAGATGTTTCTTAGACTAATTAGAAGCAATATATACAAAGATTTCAACCGTCTACCTGTTCCATTCATTGTTCTACTTGTCGAAAGTTACAAATAATTTCCGATAAAGGATTAACAATGGGTCTCATTGTTCACTTAAACTTGAAGAACAAAAAATTGGCGAATTGTACTGTTTGGATGCTTTGCATATATGTTTCTTAGATTATATAGACGCAATATATACAAGGATTTCAACCGTCTACCTGTTCCATTCATTGTTCTACTTGTCGAAAGTTACAAATAATTACCGATAAAGGATTAACCATTGGGGCTCATTGTTCACATAAACTTGAAGAACAAAAAATTGGCGAATTGTACTGTTTGGATGCTTTGCATATATGTTTCTTAGACTATATAGAAGCAATATATACAAAGATTTCAACCGTCTACCTGTTCCATTCATTGTTCTGCTTGTCGAAAGTTACAAATAATTTCCGATAAAGGATTAACAGTGGGGCTCGTAGTTCACTTAAACTTGAAGAACAAAAAATTGGCGAATGGTACTATTTGGATGCTTTGAATATATGTTTCTTATATTATATAGAAGCAATATATACAAATATTTCAACCGTCTACCTGTTCCATTCATTGTTCGACTTGTCGAAAATTACAAATAATTTCCGATAAAGGATTAACCATTGGGGCTCATTGTTCACTTAAACTTGAAGACCAAAAAATTGGCGATTGGTACTGTTTGGATGCTTTGCGTACATGTTTCTTAGACTATATGGAAGCAATATATACAAAGATTTCAACCGTCTACGTGTTTCAATCATTGTTCTACTTGTCGAAATTTACACATAATTTCCTTTAAAGGATTAACAATGGGGCTCGTTGTTTACTTAAAATTGAAGAACAAAAAATTGGCGAATTGTACTGTTTGGATGCTTTGCATATATGTTTCTTAGACTATGTAGAAGCAATATATACTATGATTTCAACCGTCTACCTGTTCCATTCATTGATCTACTTGTAGAAAGTTAGAAATAATTTCCGTTTCATGATTATCAATGGGGCCCGTAGTTCACTTAAACTTGAAGATCAAAAAATTGGCGAATTGTACTGTTTGGATGCTTTGCATATATGTTTCTTAGACTATGTAGAAGCAATATATACTATGATTTCAACCGTCTACCTGTTCCATTCATTGATCTACTTGTAGAAAGTTAGAAATAATTTCCGTTTCATGATTATCAATGGGGCCCGTAGTTCACTTAAACTTGAAGATCAAATAATTGGCGAATTGTACTGTTTGGACGCTTTGCATATATGTTTCTTAGACTATATAGAAGCAATATATACTAAGATTTCAACCGTCTACCTGTTCCATTCATTGTTCTACTTGTCGAAATTTACAAATAATTTCCATTAAAGGATTAACAATGGGGCTCGTTGTTCACTTAAACTTGAAGAACAATAAATTGGCGAATGGTACTGTTTGCATGCTTTGCATATATGTTTCTTAGATTATATAGAAGTAATATATACAAAGATTTCAACCGTCTACCTGTTCCATTCATTGTTCTACTTGTCGAAAATTACAAATAATTTCCGATAAAGGATTAACAATGGGGCTCGTTGTTCACTTAAACTTGAAGAACAAAAAAATTGCGAATGGTACTGTTTGGATGCTTTGCATATATGTTTCTTAGACTACATAGAAGCAATATAACATTGATTTCAACCGTCTACCTGTTCCATTCATTGTTCTACTTGTCGGAAGTTACAAATAATTTCCGTTAAAGTATTAACAATGGGGCTCGTAGTTCACTTAAACATGAAGATGAAATAATTGGCGAATGGTACTGTTTGGATGCTTTGCATATATGTTTCTTAGACTATATAGAAGCAATATATACAAAGATTTCAACCGTCTACCTGTTCCATTCATTGTTCTACTTGTCGAAAGTTACAAATAATTTCCGATAACGGATTAACCATTGGGGCTCATTGTTCACTTAAACTTGAAGAACAAAAAATTGGCGAATTGTACTGTTTGGATGCTTTGCATATATGTTTCTTAGTCTATGTGGAAGCAATATATACAAAGATTTCAACCTTCTACGTGTTCCAATCATTGTTCTACTTGTAGATATTTAGAATTAATTTCCGTTAAAGGATTAACAATGGGGCTCGTAGCTCACTTAAACTTGAAGAACAAAAAATTGGCGAATTGTACTATTTGGATGCTTTGCATATATATTTCGTAGACTATATAGAAGCAATATATACAATGATTTCAACCGTCTACATGATCCATTCATTGTTCTACTTGTCGAAATTTAAAAATAATTTCCTTTAAGGATTAACAATGGGGCTCGTAGTTCACTTAAACTTGAAGAACAAAAAATTGGCGAATTGTACTGTTTGGATGCTTAGCATATATGTTTCTTAGACTATTTAGAAGCAATATATAGAAAGATGTCACCCGTCTACCTGTACTATTCATTGTTCTACTTGTAGCAAGTTACAAATAACTTGCATTTCATGATTATCAATGGGGCTCGCTGTTCACTTAAACTTGAAGATCAAAAAATTGGCGATTGTTACTGTTTAGATACTTTGCATATAGGTTTCTTAGACTATATAGAAGCAACATATACAAAGATTTCAACCGTCTACCTGTTCTATTCATTGTTCTACTTGTAGAAAGTTACAAATAATTTCCGTTTCATGATTATCAATGGGGCTTGTTGTTCACTTAAACTTGAAGAACAAAAAATTGGCGAATGGTACTGTTTGGATGCTTTGCATATATGTTTCTTAGATTATATAGAAGCAATATATACAAAGATTTCAACCTTCTACCTGTTCCATTCATTGTTCTACTTGTCGAAAATTACAAATAATTTCCGATAAAGGATTAACCATTGGGGCTCATTGTTCACTTAAACTTGAAGAACAAAAAATTGGCGAATGGTACTGTTTGGATGCTTTGCATATATGTTTCTTAGATTATATAGACGCAATATATACAAGGATTTCAACCGTCTACCTGTTCCATTCATTGTTCTACTTGTCGAAAGTTACAAATAATTACCGATAAAGGATTAACCATTGGGGCTCACTGTTCACTTAAACTTGAAGAACAAAAAATTGGCGAATTGTACTGTTTGGATGCTTTGCATATATGTTTCTTAGACTATATAGAAGCAATGTATACAAAGATTTCAACCGTCTACCTGTTCCATTCATTGTTCTACTTGTCGAAAGTTACAAATAATTTCCGATAAAGGATTAACAATGGGTCTCATTGTTCACTTAAACTTGAAGAACAAAAAATTGGCGAATTGTACTGTTTGGATGCTTTGCATATATGTTTCTTAGATTATATAGACGCAATATATACAAGGATTTCAACCGTCTACCTGTTCCATTCATTGTTCTACTTGTCGAATGTTACAAATAATTTCCGTTAAGGGATTAACAATGGGGATCGTAGTTTACTTAAACTTGAAGAACAAAAAATTGGCGAATTGTACTGTTTGGATGCTTTGCATATATGTTTCTTAGACTATATAGAAGCAATATATACAAAGATTTCAACCGTCTACCTGTTCCATTCATTGTTCTACTTGTCGAAAGTTACAAATAATTACCGATAAAGGATTAACCATTGGGTCTCATGGTTCACTTAAACTTGAAGAACAAAAAATTGGCGAATGGTACTGTTTGGATGCTTTGCATATATGTTTCTTAGACTATATAGAAGCAATATATACAATGATTTCAACAGTCTATCTATTCCATTCATTGTTCTACTTGCCGAAATTTACAAATAATTTCCTTTAAAGGATTAACAATGGGGCTCGTAGTTCACTTAAACTTGAAGAACAAAAAATTGGCGAATGGTACTGTTTGGATGCTTTGCATATATGTTTCTTAGACTATATAGAAGCAATATATACAATGATTTCAACAGTCTATCTATTCCATTCATTGTTCTACTTGCCGAAATTTACAAATAATTTCCTTTAAAGGATTAACAATGGGGCTCGTAGTTCACTTAAACTTGAAGAACAAAAAATTGGCGAATTGTACTGTTTAGATGATTTGCACATATGTTTCTTAGACTATATAGAAGCAACATATACAAAGATTTCAACCGTCTACCTGTTCCATTCATTGTTCTACTTGTCGAAAGTTACAATTAATTTCCGTTAAAGGATTAACAATGGGGCTCGTAGTTCACTTAAACTTGCAGAACAAAAAATTGGCGAATGGTACTGTTTGGATGCTTTGTATATATGTTTCTTAGACTATATAGAAGCAATATATACAAAGATTTCAACCGCCTACCTGTTCCATTCATTGTTCTACTTGTCGAAATTTACAAATAATTTCCTTTAAAGGTTTAACAATGGGGCTCGTTGTTCACTTAAACTTGAAGAACAATAAATTGGCGAATTGTACTGTTTGGATGCTTTGCATATATGTTTCTTAGACTATATAGAAGCAATAAATACAAAGATTTCAACCGTCTACCTGTTCCATTCATTGTTCTACTTGTCGAAAGTTACAAATAATTTCCGATAAAGGATTAACCATTGGGGCTCATTGTTCACTTAAACTTGAAGAACAAAAAATTGGCGAATTGTACTGTTTGGATGCTTTGCATATATGTTTCTTAGACTATATAGAAGCAATATATACAATGATTTCAACCGTCTACCTGTTCCATTCATTGTTCTACTAGTCGAATGTTACAAATAATTTCCGTTAAGGGATTAACAATGGGGATCGTAGTTTACTTAAACTTGAAGAACAAAAAATTGGCGAATGGTACTGTTTGGATGCTTTGCGTACATCTTTCTTACACTATATGGAAGCAATATATACAAAGATTTCAACCGTCTACGTGTTCCAATCATTGTTCTACTTGTCGAAATTTACAAATAATTTCCTTTAAAGGATTAACAAAGGGGCTCGTTGTTCACTTAAACTTGAAGAACAAAAAATTGGCGAATGGTACTGTTTGGATGCTTTACATATATGTTTCTTAGACTATATAGAAGCAATATATACATTGATTTAAACCGGCTACCTGTTCCATTCATTGTTCTACTTGTCGCAAGTTACAAATAATTTCCTTTAAAGGATTAACAATGGGGATCGTATTTTACTTAAATTTGAAGATCAAATAATTGGCGAATTGTACTGTTTGGACGCTTTGCATATATGTTTCTTAGACTATATAGAAGCAATATATACAATGATTTCAACAGTCTACCTGTTCCATTCATTGTTCTACTTGTCGAAATTTACAAATAATTTCCTTTAAAGGATTAACAATGGGGCTCGTTGTTCACTTCAACTTGAAGAACAAAAAATTGGCGAATGGTACTGTTTGGATGCTTTTCATATATGTTTCTTAGATTATATAGAAGCAATATATACAAAGATTTCAACCGACTACCTGTTCCATTCATTGTTCTGCTTGTCGAAAATTACAAATAATTTCCGATAAAGGATTAACCATTGGGGCTCATTGTTCACTTACACTTGAAGAACAAAAAATTGGCGAATGGTACTGTTTGGATGCTTTTCATATATGTTTCTTAGACTATATAGAAGCAACGTATACAAAGATTCAACCGTGTACCTGTTCCATTCATTGTTCTACTTGTCGAAAGTTACAAATAATTTCCGATAACGGATTAACCATTGGGGCTCATTGTTCACTTAAACTTGAAGATCAAAAAATTGGCGATTGTTACTGTTTAGATGCTTTGCATATAGGTTTCGTAGACTATATAGAAGCAACATATACAAAGATTTCAACCGTCTACCTGTACTATTCATTGTTCTACTTGTAGAAAGTTACAAATAATTTCCGTTAAAGTATTAACAATGGGGCTCGTAGTTCACTTAAACTTGAAGATCAAATAATTGGCGAATTTTACTGTTTGGACGCTGTGCATATATGTTTCTTAGACTATATAGAAGCAATATATACAATGATTTCAACAGTCTACCTGTTCCATTCATTGTTCTACTTGTCGAAATTTACAAATAATTTCCTTTAAAGGATTAACAATGGGGCTCGTTGTTCACTTCAACTTGAAGAACAAAAAATTGGCGAATGGTACTGTTTGGATGCTTTGCATATATGGTTCTTAGACTATATAGACGCAATATATACTAAGATTTCAACCGTCTACCTGTTCCATTCATTGTTCTACTTGTCGAAATTTACAAATAATTTCCATTAAAGGATTAACAATGGGGCTCGTTGTTCACTTAAACTTGAAGAACAATAAATTGGCGAATGGTACTGTTTGCATGCTTTGCATATATGTTTCTTAGATTATATAGAAGTAATATATACAAAGATTTCAACCGTCTACCTGTTCCATTCATTGTTCTACTTGTCGAAAATTACAAATAATTTCCGATAAAGGATTAACAATGGGGCTCGTTGTTCACTTAAACTTGAAGAACAAAAAAATTGCGAATGGTACTGTTTGGATGCTTTGCATATATGTTTCTTAGACTACATAGAAGCAATATATACATTGATTTCAACCGGCTACCTGTTCCATTCATTGTTCTACTTGTCGCAAGTTACAAATAATTTCCGTTAAAGTATTAACAATGGGGCTCGTAGTTCACTTAAACTTGAAGATCAAATAATTGGCGAATTGTACTGTTTGGACGCTTTGCATATATGTTTCTTAGACTATATAGAAGCAATATATACAATGATTTCAACAGTCTACCTGTTCCATTCATTGTTCTACTTGTCGAAATTTACAAATAATTTCCGATAAAGGATTAACAATGGGGCTCATTGTTCACTTAAACTTGAAGAACAAAAAATTGGCGAATGGTGCTGTTTGCATGCTTTGCATATATGTTTCTTAGACTATATAGAAGCAATATATACAATGATTTCAACAGTCTACCTGTTCCATTCATTGTTCTACTTGTCGCAAGTTACAAATAATTTCCGTTAAAGTATTAACAATGGGGCTCGTAGTTCACTTAAACTTGAAGATCAAATAATTGGCGAATTGTACTGTTTGGACGCTTTGCATATATGTTTCTTAGACTATATAGAAGCAATATATACAATGATTTCAACAGTCTACCTGTTCCATTCATTGTTCTACTTGTCGAAATTTACAAATAATTTCCTTTAAAGGATTAACAATGGGGCTCGTTGTTCACTTCAACTTGAAGAACAAAAAATTGGCGAATGGTACTGTTTGGATGCTTTGCATATATGGTTCTTAGACTATATAGACGCAATATATACTAAGATTTCAACCGTCTACCTGTTCCATTCATTGTTCTACTTGTCGAAATTTACAAATAATTTCCATTAAAGGATTAACAATGGGGCTCGTTGTTCACTTAAACTTGAAGAACAATAAATTGGCGAATGGTACTGTTTGCATGCTTTGCATATATGTTTCTTAGATTATATAGAAGTAATATATACAAAGATTTCAACCGTCTACCTGTTCCATTCATTGTTCTACTTGTCGAAAGTTACAAATAATTTCCGATAAAGGATTAACAATGGGGCTCGTTGTTCACTTAAACTTGAAGAACAAAAAAATTGCGAATGGTACTGTTTGGATGCTTTGCATATATGTTTCTTAGACTACATAGAAGCAATATATACATTGATTTCAACCGGCTACCTGTTCCATTCATTGTTCTACTTGTCGCAAGTTACAAATAATTTCCGTTAAAGTATTAACAATGGGGCTCGTAGTTCACTTAAACTTGAAGATCAAATAATTGGCGAATTGTACTGTTTGGACGCTTTGCATATATGTTTCTTAGACTATATAGAAGCAATATATACAATGATTTCAACAGTCTACCTGTTCCATTCATTGTTCTACTTGTCGAAATTTACAAATAATTTCCGATAAAGGATTAACAATGGGGCTCATTGTTCACTTAAACTTGAAGAACAAAAAATTGGCGAATGGTGCTGTTTGGATGCTTTGCATATATGTTTCTTAGACTATATAGAAGCAATATAACATTGATTTCAACCGTCTACCTGTTCCATTCATTGTTCTACTTGTCGGAAGTTACAAATAATTTCCGTTAAAGTATTAACAATGGGGCTCGTAGTTCACTTAAACATGAAGATGAAATAATTGGCGAATGGTACTGTTTGGATGCTTTGCATATATGTTTCTTAGACTATATAGAAGCAATATATACAAAGATTTCAACCGTCTACCTGTTCCATTCATTGTTCTACTTGTCGAAAGTTACAAATAATTTCCGATAACGGATTAACCATTGGGGCTCATTGTTCACTTAAACTTGAAGAACAAAAAATTGGCGAATTGTACTGTTTGGATGCTTTGCATATATGTTTCTTAGACTATATAGAAGCAATATATACAAAGATTTCAACCGCCTACCTGTTCCATTCATTGTTCTACTTGTCGAAAGTTACAAATAATTTCCGATAAAGGATTAACAATGGGGCTCATTGTTCACTTAAACTTGAAGAACAAAAAATTGGCGAATGGTGCTGTTTGGATGCTTTGCATATATGTTTCTTAGACTATATAGAAGCAATATATACATTGATTTCAACCGTCTACCTGTTCCATTCATTGTTCTACTTGTCGGAAGTTACAAATAATTTCCGTTAAAGTATTAACAATGGGGCTCGTAGTTCACTTAAACATGAAGATGAAATAATTGGCGAATGGTACTGTTTGGATGCTTTGCATATATGTTTCTTAGACTATATAGAAGCAATATATACAAAGATTTCAACCGTCTACCTGTTCCATTCATTGTTCTACTTGTCGAAAATTACAAATAATTTCCGATAAAGGATTAACAATGGGGCTCGTTGTTCACTTAAACTTGAAGAACAAAAAAATTGCGAATGGTACTGTTTGGATGCTTTGCATATATGTTTCTTAGACTACATAGAAGCAATATATACATTGATTTCAACCGGCTACCTGTTCCATTCATTGTTCTACTTGTCGCAAGTTACAAATAATTTCCGTTAAAGTATTAACAATGGGGCTCGTAGTTCACTTAAACTTGAAGATCAAATAATTGGCGAATTGTACTGTTTGGATGCTTTGCATATATGTTTCTTAGACTACATAGAAGCAATATATACATTGATTTCAACCGGCTACCTGTTCCATTCATTGTTCTACTTGTCGCAAGTTACAAATAATTTCCGTTAAAGTATTAACAATGGGGCTCGTAGTTCACTTAAACTTGAAGATCAAATAATTGGCGAATTGTACTGTTTGGACGCTTTGCATATATGTTTCTTAGACTATATAGAAGCAATATATACAATGATTTCAACAGTCTACCTGTTCCATTCATTGTTCTACTTGTCGAAATTTACAAATAATTTCCTTTAAAGGATTAACAATGGGGCTCGTTGTTCACTTCAACTTGAAGAACAAAAAATTGGCGAATGGTACTGTTTGGATGCTTTGCATATATGTTTCTTAGATTATACAGAAGAAATATATACAAAGATTTCAACCGTCTACCTGTTCCATTCCTTGTTCTACTTGTCGAAAATTACAAATAATTTCCGATAAAGGATTAACCATTGGGGCTCATTGTTCACTTAAACCTGAAGAACAAAAAATTGGCGAATGGTACTGTTTGGATGCTTTGCATATATGTTTCGTAGGCTATATAGAAGCAATATATACAATGACTTCAACCGTCTACATGATCCATTCATTGTTCTACTTGTCGAAATTTACAAATAATTTCCTTTAAAGTATTAACAATGGGGCTCGTAGTTCACTTAAACTTGAAAAACAAAAAATTGGCGAATGGTACTGTTTGGATGCTTTGCATATATGTTTCTTAGACTATGTAGAAGCAATATATACAAAGATTCAACCGTGTACCTGTTCCATTCATTGTTCTACTTGTCGAAAGTTACAAATAATTTCCGATAACGGATTAACCATTGGGGCTCATTGTTCACTTAAACTTGAAGATCAAAAAATTGGCGATTGTTACTGTTTAGATGCTTTGCATATAGGTTTCGTAGACTATATAGAAGCAACATATACAAAGATTTCAACCGTCTACCTGTACTATTCATTGTTCTACTTGTAGAAAGTTACAAATAATTTCCGTTAAAGTATTAACAATGGGGCTCGTTGTTCACTTAAACTTGAAGAACAAAAAATTGACTAATTGTACTGTTTGGACGCTTTGCATATATGTTTCTTAGACTATATAGAAGCAATATATACAATGATTTCAACAGTCTACCTGTTCCATTCATTGTTCTACTTGTCGAAATTTACAAATAATTTCCTTTAAAGGATTAACAATGGGGCTCGTTGTTCACTTCAACTTGAAGAACAAAAAATTGGCGAATGGTACTGTTTGGATGCTTTGCATATATGTTTCTTAGACTATATGGAAGCAATGTATACAAAGATTTCAACCGTCTGTGTGTTCCAATCATTGTTCTACGTGTAGAAAGTTACAATTAATTTCCGTTAAAGATTAACAATGGGGCTCGTAGTTCACTTAAACTTGAAGAACAAAAAATTGGCGAATTGTACTGTTTGGATGCTTTGCATATATGTTTCGTAGGCTATATAGAAGCAATATATACAATGATTTCAACCGTCTACATGATCCATTCATTGTTCTACTTGTCGAAATTTACAAATAATTTCCTTTAAAGTATTAACAATGGGGCTCGTAGTTCACTTAAACTTGAAAAACAAAAAATTGGCGAATTGTACTGTTTGGATGCTTTGCATATATGTTTCTTAGACTATGTAGAAGCAATATATACAAAGATTTCAACCGGCTACCTGTTCCATTCATTGTTCTACTTGTCGCAAGTTACAAATAATTTCCGTTAAAGTACTAACAATGGGGCTCGTAGTTCACTTAAACTTGAAGAACAAAAAATTGGCGAATGGGACTGTTTGGATGCTTTGCATATATGTTTCTTAGACTATATAGAAGCAATATATACAAAGATTCAACCGTGTACCTGTTCCATTCATTGTTCTACTTGTCGAAAGTTACAAATAATTTCCGATAACGGATTAACCATTGGGGCTCATTGTTCACTTAAACTTGAAGATCAAAAAATTGGCGATTGTTACTGTTTAGATGCTTTGCATATAGGTTTCGTAGACTATATAGAAGCAACATATACAAAGATTTCAACCGTCTACCTGTACTATTCATTGTTCTACTTGTAGAAAGTTACAAATAATTTCCGTTAAAGTATTAACAATGGGGCTCGTTGTTCACTTAAACTTGAAGAACAAAAAATTGACTAATTGTACTGTTTGGATGCTTTGCATATATGTTTCTTAGGCTATGTAGAAGCAATATATAAAAAGATTTCAACCGTCTACCAGTTCCATTCATTGTTCTACTTGTCGAAACTTACAAATAATTTCTGATAAAGGATTAACAATGGGGCTCGTAGTTCACTTAAACTTGAAGAACAAAAAATTGGCGAATGGTACTGTTTGGATGCTTTGCATATATGGTTCTTAGACTATATAGACGCAATATATACTAAGATTTCAACCGTCTACCTGTTCCATTCATTGTTCTACTTGTCGAAATTTACAAATAATTTCCATTAAAGGATTAACAATGGGGCTCGTTGTTCACTTAAACTTGAAGAACAATAAATTGGCGAATGGTACAGTTTGGATGCTTTGCGTACATGTTTCTTAGACTATATGGAAGCAATATATACAAAGATTTCAACCGTCTAACTGTTCCATTCATTGTTCTACTTTTCGAAAGTTACAAATAATTTCCGATAGCGGATTAACAATTGGGGCTCATTGTTCACTTAAACTTGAAGAACAAAAAATTGGCGAATGGTACTGTTTGCATGCTTTGCATATATGTTTCTTAGATTATATAGAAGTAATATATACAAAGATTTCAACCGTCTACCTGTTCCATTCATTGTTCTACTTGTCGAAAATTACAAATAATTTCCGATAAAGGATTAACAATGGGGGCTCATTGTTCACTTAAACTTGAAGAACAAAAAATTGGCGAATGGTACTGTTTGCATGCTTTGCATATATGTTTCTTAGATTATATAGAAGTAATATATACAAAGATTTCAACCGTCTACCTGTTCCATTCATTGTTCTACTTGTCGAAAGTTACAAATAATTTCCGATAAAGGATTAACCATTGGGGCTCATTGTTCACTTAAACTTGAAGAACAAAAAATTGGCGAATTGTACTGTTTGGATGCTTTGCATATATGTTTCTTAGACTATATAGAAGCAATATATACAATGATTTCAACCGTCTACCTGTTCCATTCATTGTTCTACTAGTCGAATGTTACAAATAATTTCCGTTAAGGGATTAACAATGGGGATCGTAGTTTACTTAAACTTGAAGAACAAAAAATTGGCGAATGGTACTGTTTGGATGCTTTGCGTACATCTTTCTTACACTATATGGAAGCAATATATACAAAGATTTCAACCGTCTACGTGTTCCAATCATTGTTCTACTTGTCGAAATTTACAAATAATTTCCTTTAAAGGATTAACAAAGGGGCTCGTTGTTCACTTAAACTTGAAGAACAAAAAATTGGCGAATGGTACTGTTTGGATGCTTTACATATATGTTTCTTAGACTATATAGAAGCAATATATACATTGATTTCAACCGGCTACCTGTTCCATTCATTGTTCTACTTGTCGCAAGTTACAAATAATTTCCTTTAAAGGATTAACAATGGGGATCGTATTTTACTTAAATTTGAAGATCAAATAATTGGCGAATTGTACTGTTTGGACGCTTTGCATATATGTTTCTTAGACTATATAGAAGCAATATATACAATGATTTCAACAGTCTACCTGTTCCATTCATTGTTCTACTTGTAGAAAGTTACGAATAATTTCCGTTTCATGATCATCAATGGGGCTCGTTGTTCACTTAATCTTGAAGAACAAAAAATTGACGAATGGTAACTGTTTGGATGCTTTGCATATATGTTTCTTAGATTATATAGAAGCAATATATACAAATATTTCGTCCGTCTACCTGTTTCATTCATTGTTCTACTTGTCGAAAATTACAAATAATTTCCGATAAAGGATTAACCATTGGGGCTCATTGTTCACTTACACTTGAAGAACAAAAAATTGGCGAATGGTACTGTTTGGATGCTTTTCATATATGTTTCTTAGATTATATAGAAGCAATATATACAATGATTTCAACCGTCTACCTGTTCCATTCATTGTTCTACTTGTCGAAAGTTACAAATAATTTCCGTTAAGGGATTAACAATGGGGATCGTAGTTTACTTAAACTTGAAGAACAAAAAATTGGCGAATTGTACTGTTTGGATGCTTTGCATATATGTTTCTTAGACTATGTAGAAGCAATATATACAATGATTTCAACCGTCTACCTGTTCCATTCATTGTTCTGCTTGTCGAAAATTACAAATAATTTCCGATAAAGGATTAACCATTGGGGCTCATTGTTCACTTACACTTGAAGAACAGAAAATTGGCGAATGGTACTGTTTGGATGCTTTTCATATATGTTTCTTAGATTATATAGAAGCAATATATACAAAGATTTCAACCGACTACCTGTTCCATTCATTGTTCTGCTTGTCGAAAATTACAAATAATTTCCGATAAAGGATTAACCATTGGGGCTCATTGTTCACTTACACTTGAAGAACAAAAAATTGGCGAATGGTACTGTTTGGATGCTTTTCATATATGTTTCTTAGACTATATAGAAGCAACGTATACAAAGATTCAACCGTGTACCTGTTCCATTCATTGTTCTACTTGTCGAAAGTTACAAATAATTTCCGATAACGGATTAACCATTGGGGCTCATTGTTCACTTAAACTTGAAGATCAAAAAATTGGCGATTGTTACTGTTTAGATGCTTTGCATATAGGTTTCGTAGACTATATAGAAGCAACATATACAAAGATTTCAACCGTCTACCTGTACTATTCATTGTTCTACTTGTAGAAAGTTACAAATAATTTCCGTTAAAGTATTAACAATGGGGCTCGTAGTTCACTTAAACTTGAAGATCAAATAATTGGCGAATTTTACTGTTTGGACGCTGTGCATATATGTTTCTTAGACTATATAGAAGCAATATATACAATGATTTCAACAGTCTACCTGTTCCATTCATTGTTCTACTTGTCGAAATTTACAAATAATTTCCTTTAAAGGATTAACAATGGGGCTCGTAGTTCACTTAAACTTGAAGAACAAAAAATTGGCGAATGGTACTGTTTGGATGCTTTGCATATATGTTTCTTAGATTATATAGAAGTAATATATACAAAGATTTCAACCGTCTACCTGTTCCATTCATTGTTCTACTTGTCGAAAGTTACAAATAATTTCCGATAAAGGATTAACAATGGGGCTCATTGTTCACTTAAACTTGAAGAACAAAAAATTGGCGAATGGTGCTGTTTGGATGCTTTGCATATATGTTTCTTAGACTATATAGAAGCAATATAACATTGATTTCAACCGTCTACCTGTTCCATTCATTGTTCTACTTGTCGGAAGTTACAAATAATTTCCGTTAAAGTATTAACAATGGGGCTCGTAGTTCACTTAAACATGAAGATGAAATAATTGGCGAATGGTACTGTTTGGATGCTTTGCATATATGTTTCTTAGACTATATAGAAGCAATATATACAAAGATTTCAACCGTCTACCTGTTCCATTCATTGTTCTACTTGTCGAAAGTTACAAATAATTTCCGATAACGGATTAACAATGGGTCTCATTGTTCACTTAAACTTGAAGAACAAAAAATTGGCGAATGGTACTGTTTGGATGCTTTGCATATATGTTTCTTAGACTATATGGAAGCAATATATACAAAGATTTCAACCGTCTACGTGTTCCATTCATTGTTCTACTTGTAGAAAGTTACAATTAATTTCCGTTTCATGATTATCAATGGGGCTCGTTCTTCACTTAAACTTGAAGAACAAAAAATTGGCGAATGGTACTGTTTGGATGCTTTGCGTACATGTTTCTTAGACTATATGGAAGCAATATATACAAAGATATCAACCGTCTACGTGTTCCAATCATTGTTCTACTTGTCGAAATTTACAAATAATCTCCTTTAAAGGATTAACAATGGGGCTCGTAGTTCACTTAAACTTGATGAACAAAAAATTGGCGAATTGTACTGTTTGGATGCTTTGCATATATGTTTCTTAGACTATTTAGAAGCAATATATAGAAAGAATTCACCCGTCTACCTGTACTATTCATTGTTCTACTTGTAGAAAGTTACAAATAATTTCCATTTCATGATTATCAATGGGGCTCGCTGTTCACTTAAACTTGAAGATCAAAAAATTGGCGATTGTTACTGTTTAGATGCTTTGCATATAGGTTTCTTAGACTATATAGAATCAATATATACAAAGAATTCAACCGTCTACCTGTTCCATTAATGTTCTACTTGTAGAAAGTTACAAATAATTTCCATTTCATGATTATCAATGGGGCTCGCTGTTCACTTAAACTTGAAGAACAAAAAATTGGCGAATGGTACTGTTTGGATGCTTTGCATATATGTTTCTTAGATTATATAGAAGCAATATATACAAAGATTTCAACCGCCTTCCTGTTACATTCATTGTTCTGCTTATCGAAAATTACAAATAATTTCCTTTAAAGGATTAACAATGGGGCTCGTTGTTCACTTAAACTTGAAGAACAATACATTTGCGAATTTTACTGTTTGGATGCTTTGCATATATGTTTCTTAGACTATTTAGAAGCAATATATAGAAAGATTTCACCCGTATACCTGTACTATTCATTGTTCTACTTGTAGAAAGTTACAAATAATTTTCATTTCATGATTATCAATGGGGCTCGCTGTTCACTTAAACTTGAAGAACAAAAAATTGGCGATTGTTACTGTTTAGATGCTTTGCATATAGGTTTCGTAGACTATATAGAAGCAACATATACAAAGATTTCAACCGTCTACCTGATCCATTCATTGTTCTACTTGTCGAAATTTACAAATAATTTCCTTTAAAGGATTAACAATAGGGCTCGTAGTTCACTTAAACTTGAAGAACAAAAAATTGGCGAATTGTACTGTTTGGATGCTTTGCATATATGTTTCTTAGACTATTTAGAAGCAATATATAGAAAGATTTCACCCGTCTACCTGTACTATTCATTGTTCTACTTGTCGAAAGTTACAAATAATTACCGATAAAGGATTAACCATTGGGGCTCGTTCTTCACTTAAACTTGAAGAACAAAAAATTGGCGAATGGTACTGTTTGGATGCTTTGCATATATGTTTCTTAGATTATATAGAAGCAATATATACAAAGATTTCAAACGTCTACCTGTTCCATTCATTGTTCTACTTGTCGAAAGTTACAAATAATTTCCGATAAAGGATTAACCATTGGGGCTCATTGTTCACTTAAACTTGAAGAACAAAAAATTGGCGAATTGTACTGTTTGGATGCTTTGCATATATGTTTCTTAGACTATATAGAAGCAATATATACAAAGATTTCAACCGTCTACCTGTTCCATTCATTGTTCTACTTGTCGAAAGTTACAAATAATTTCCGATAAAGGATTAACAATGGGGCTCATTGTTCACTTAAACTTGAAGGACAAAAAATTGGCGAATTGTACTGTTTGGATGCTTTGCATCTATGTTTCTTAGACTATATAGACGCAATATATACAAGGATTTCAACCGTCTACCTGTTCGATTCATTGTTCTACTTGTCGAAATTTACAAATAATTTCCTTTAAAGGATTAACAATGGGGCTCGTAGTTCACTTAAACTTGAAGAACAAAAAATTGGCGAATTGTACTGTTTGGATGCTTTCCATATATGTTTCTTAGACTATTTAGATGTAATATATAGAAAGATTTCACCCGTCTACCTGTACTATTCATTGTTCTACTTGTAGAAAGTTACAAATAATTTCCATTTCATTTTTATCAATGGGGCTCGTAGTTTACTTAAACTTGAAGAACAAAAAATTGGCGAATTGTACTGTTTGGATGCTTTGCATATATGTTTCTTAGACTATATGGAAGCAATATATACAAAGATTTCAACCGTCTACGTGTTCCAATCATTGTTCTACTTGTAGAAAGTTACAATTAATTTCCGTTAAAGGATTAACAATGGGACTCGTAGTTCACTTAAACTTGAAGGACGAAAAATTGGCGAATTGTACTGTTTGGATGCTTTGCATATATGTTTCGTAGGCTATATAGAAGCAATATATACAAAGATTTCAACCGTCTACCTGTTCCATTCATTGTTCTACTTGTCGAAATTTACAAATAATTTCCTTTAAAGGATTAACAATGTGGCTCGTTGTTCACTTAAACTTGAAGAACAATAAATTGGCGAATTGTACTGTTTGGATGCTTTGCATATATGTTTCGTAGACTATATAGACGCAATATATACAAGGATTTCTACCGTCTACCTGTTCCATTCATTGTTCTACTTGTCGAAAGTTACAAATAATTACCGATAAAGGATTAACAATTGGGGCTCATTGTTCACTTAAACTTGAAGAACAAAAAATTGGCGACTGGTACTTTTTGGATGATTTGCATATATGTTTCTTAGACTATATAGAAGCAATATATAAAAAGATTTCAACCGTCTACCTGTTCCATTCAATGTTCTACTTGTCGAAAGTTACAAATAATTTCCGATAGAGGATTAACAATGGGGCTCATTGTTCACTTAAACTTGAAGAACAAAAAATTGGCGAATGGTACTGTTTGGATGCTTTGCATATATGTTTCTAACACTATATGGGAGCAATGTATACAAAGACTTCAACCGTCTAACTGATCCATTCATTGTTCTACTTGTCGAAATTTACAAATAATTTCCTTTAAAGGATTAACAATGGGGCTCGTAGTTCACTTAAACTTGAAGAACAAAAAATTGGCGAATGGTACTGTTTAGATGCTTTGCATATATGTTTCTTAGACTATATAGAAGCAATATATACAAAGAATTCAACCGTCTACCTGTTCCATTCATTGTTCTACTTGTAGAAAGTTACAAATAATTTCCATTTCATGATTATCAATGGGGCTCGTAGTTCACTTAAACTTGAAGAACCAAAAATTGGCGAATTGTACTGTTTGGATGCTTTGCATATATGTTTCTTATACTATATAGAAGCAATATATACAAAGATTTCAACCGTCTACCTGTTCTATTCATTGTTCTACTTGTAGAAAGTTACAAATAATTTCCATTTCATGATTATCAATGGGGCTCGTAGTTCACTTAAACTTGAAGAACAAAAAATTGGCGAATTGTAATGTTTGGATGCTTTGCATATATGTTTCTTAGACTATATAGAAGCAATATATACAATGATTTCAACAGTCTACCTGTTCCATTCATTGTTCTACTTGTCGAAAGTTACAAATAATTTCCGATAACGGATTAACCATTGGGGCTCATTGTTCACTTAAACTTGAAGATAAAAAAATTGGCGAATGTTACTGTTTAGATGCTTTGCATATAAGTTTCTTAGACTATTTAGATGTAATACATAGAAAGATTTCACCCGTCTACCTGTACTATTAATTGTTCTACTTGTAGAAAGTTACAAATAATTTCCATTTCATTTTTATCAATGGGGCTCGTAGTTCACTTAAACTTGAAGAACAAAAAATTGGCGAATTGTACTGTTTGGATGCTTTGCATATATGTTTCTTAGACTATATGGAAGCAATATATACAAAGATTTCAACCGTCTACGTGTTCCAATCATTGTTCTACTTGTAGAAAGTTACAATTAATTTCCGTTAAAGGATTAACAATGGGACTCGTAGTTCACTTAAACTTGAAGGACGAAAAATTGGCGAATTGTACTGTTTGGATGCTTTGCATATATGTTTCGTAGGCTATATAGAAGCAATATATACAAAGATTTCAACCGTCTACCTGTTCCATTCATTGTTCTACTTGTCGAAATTTACAAATAATTTCCTTTAAAGGATTAACAATGGGGCTCGTTGTTCACTTAAACTTGAAGAACAATAAATTGGCGAATTGTACTGTTTGGATGCTTTGCATATATGTTTCGTAGACTATATAGACGCAATATATACAAGGATTTCTACCGTCTACCTGTTCCATTCATTGTTCTACTTGTCGAAAGTTACAAATAATTACCGATAAAGGATTAACAATTGGGGCTCATTGTTCACTTAAACTTGAAGAACAAAAAATTGGCGACTGGTACTTTTTGGATGATTTGCATATATGTTTCTTAGACTATATAGAAGCAATATATAAAAAGATTTCAACCGTCTACCTGTTCCATTCAATGTTCTACTTGTCGAAAGTTACAAATAATTTCCGATAGAGGATTAACAATGGGGCTCATTGTTCACTTAAACTTGAAGAACAAAAAATTGGCGAATGGTACTGTTTGGATGCTTTGCATATATGTTTCTAACACTATATGGGAGCAATGTATACAAAGACTTCAACCGTCTAACTGATCCATTCATTGTTCTACTTGTCGAAATTTACAAATAATTTCCTTTAAAGGATTAACAATGGGGCTCGTAGTTCACTTAAACTTGAAGAACAAAAAATTGGCGAATTGTACTGTTTGGATGCTTTGCATATATGTTTCTTAGACTATTTAGAAGCAATATATAGAAAGATTTCACCCGTCTACCTGTTCTATTCATTGTTCTACTTGTCGAAAGTTACAAATAATTACCGAGAAAGGATTAACCATTGGGGCTCATTGTTCACTTAAACTTGAAGAACAAAAAATTGGCGAATTGTACTGTTTGGATGCTTTGCATATATGTTTCCTAGACTATATAGAAGCAATATATACAAAGATTTCAACCGTCTACCTGTTCTATTCATTGTTCTACTTGTCGAAAGTTACAAATAATTACCGAGAAAGGATTAACCATTGGGGCTCATTGTTCACTTAAACTTGAAGAACAAAAAATTGGCGAATTGTACTGTTTGGATGCTTTGCATATTTGTTTCGCAGACTATATAGAAGCAATATATGCAATGATTTCAACCGTCTACATGATCCATTCATTGTTCTACTTGTCGAAATTTACAAATAATTTCCTTTAAAGGATTAACAATGGGGCTCGTAGTTCACTTAAACATGAAGATGAAATAATTGGCGAATTGTACTGTTTGGATGCTTTGCATATATGTTTCTTACATTATAAAGAAGCAATATATACAAAGATTTCAACCGTCTAAGTGTTCCAATCATTGTTCTACTTGTCGAATGTTACAAATAATTTCTGTTAAGGGATTAACAATGGGGATCGTAGTTTACTTAAACTTGAAGAACAAAAAATTGGCGAATTGTACTGTTTGGATGCTTTGCATAGATGTTTCTTAGACTATTTAGAAGCAATATATAGAAAGATTTCACCCGTCTACCTGTACTATTCATTGTTCTACTTGTAGAAAGTTACAAATAATTGCCATTTCATGATTATCAATGGGGCTCGCTGTTCACTTAAACTTGAAGACCAAAAAATTGGCGAATGGTACTGTTTGGATGCTTTGGATATATGTTTCTTAGATTATATAGACGCAATATATACAAGGATTTCAACCGTCTACCTGTTCCATTCATTGTTCTACTTGTCGAAAGTTACAAATAATTACCGATTACGGATTAACCATTGGGGCTCATTGTTCACATAATCTTGAAGACCAACAAATTGGCGAACGGTACTGTTTGGATGCTTTGCGTACATGTTTCTTAGACTATATGGAAGCAATATATACAAAGATTTCAACCGTCTACGTGTTCCAATCATTGTTCTACTTGTTGAAATTTACAAATAATTTCCTTTAAAGGTTTAACAATGGGGCTCGTTGTTCACTTAAACTTGAAGAACAATAAATTGGCGAATTGTACTGTTTGGATGCTTTGCATATATGTTTCTTAGATTATATAGAAGCAATATATACAAAGATTTCAACCGTCTACCTGTTCCATTCATTCTTCTACTTGTCGAAATTTACAAATAATTTCCTTTAAAGGATTAACAATGGGGCTCGTTGTTCACTTAATCTTGAAGATCAAAAAATTGGCGATTGTTACTGTTTGGATGCTCTGCATATATGTTTCTTAGACTATATAGAAGCAATATATACAAAGAATTCAACCGTCTACCTGTTCCATTCATTGTTTTACTTGTCGAAATTTACAAATAATTTCCTTTAAAGGATTAACAATGGGGCTCGTCGTTCACTTAAACTTGAAGAACAAAAAATTGGCGAATGGTACTGTTTGGATGCTTTGCATATATGTTTCTTAGACTATATGGAAGCAATATATACAAAGATTTCAACCGTCTACCTGTTCCATTCATTGTTCTACTTGTCGAAAGTTACAAATAATTACCGATTACGGATTAACCATTGGGGCTCATTGTTCACTTAATCTTGAAGACCAACAAATTGGCGAACGGTACTGTTTGGATGCTTTGCGTACATGTTTCTTAGACTATATGGAAGCAATATATACAAAGATTTCAACCGTCTTCGTGTTCCAATCATTGTTCTACTTGTTGAAATTTACAAATAATTTCCTTTAAAGGATTAACAATGGGGCTCGTTGTTCACTTAAACTTGAAGAACAATAAATTGGCGAATTGTACTGTTTGGATGCTTTGCATATGTGTTTCTTAGACTATATAGAAGCAATATATACAAAGATTTCAACCGTCTACCTGTTCCATTCATTGTTCTACTTGCCGAAAGTTGCAAATAATTTCCGATAAAGGATTAACCATTGGGGCTCATTGTTCACTTAAACTTGAAGAACAAAAAATTGGCGAACGGTACTGTTTGGATGCTTTGCGTACATGTTTCTTAGACTATATGGAAGCAATATATACAAAGATTTCAACCGTCTACCTGTTCCATTCATTGTTCTACTTGTCGAAAGTTACAAATAATTTCCGATAACGGATTAACCATTGGGGCTCATTGTTCACTTAAACTTGAAGAACAAAAAATTGGCGAATTGTACTGTTTGGATGCTTTGCATATATGTTTCTTAGACTATATAGAAGCAATATGTACAATAATTTCAACAGTCTACCTGTTCCATTCATTGTTCTACTTGTCGAAATTTACAAATAATTTCCTTTAAAGGATTAACAATGGGGCTCGTAGTTCACTTAAACTTGAAGAACAAAAAATTGGCGAATGGTACTGTTTGGATGCTTTGCATATATGTTTCTTAGACTATATAGAAGCAATATATACAAAGATTTCAACCGTCTACCTGTTCCATTCATTGTTCTACTTGTCGAAAATTACAAATAATTACCGATAAAGGATTAACCATTGGGGCTCATTGTTCACTTAAACTTGAAGAACAAAAAATTGGCGAACGGTACTGTTTGGATGCTTTGCGTACATGTTCCTTAGACTATATGGAAGCAATATATACAAAGATTTCAACCGTCTACCTGTTCCATTCATTGTTCTACTTGTCGAAAGTTACAAATAATTTCCGATAAAGGATTAACAATGGGGCTCGTTGTTCACTTAAACTTGAAGAACAAAAAATTGGCGAATAGTACTGGTTGGATGCTTTGCATATATGTTTCTTAGACTATATAGAAGCAAAATATACAATGATTTCAACCGTCTACCTGTTCCATTCATTGTTCTACTTGTCGAAAGTTACAAATAATTTCCGTTAAGGGATTAACAATGGGGATCGTAGTTTACTTAAACTTGAAGAACAAAAAATTGGCGAATTGTACTGTTTGGATGCTTTGCATATATGTTTCTTAGACTATATAGATGCAATATATACAAAGATTTCAACCGTCTACGTGTTCCAATCATTGTTCTACTTGTCGAAATTTACAAATAATTTCCTTTAAAGGTTTAACAATGGGGCTTGTTGTTCACTTAAACTTGAAGAACAAAAAATTGGCGAATGTTACTGTTTGGATGCTTTGCATATATGTTTCTTAGACTATATAGAAGCAATATATACAAAGATTTCAACCGTCTACCTGTTCCATTCATTGTTCTACTTGTCGAAAATTACAAATAATTACCGATAAAGGATTAACCATTGGGGCTCATTGTTCACTTAAACTTGAAGAACAAAAAATTGGCGAACGGTACTGTTTGGATGCTTTGCGTACATGTTCCTTAGACTATATGGAAGCAATATATACAAAGATTTCAACCGTCTACCTGTTCCATTCATTGTTCTACTTGTCGAAAGTTACAAATAATTTCCGATAAAGGATTAACAATGGGGCTCGTTGTTCACTTAAACTTGAAGAACAAAAAATTGGCGAATAGTACTGGTTGGATGCTTTGCATATATGTTTCTTAGACTATATAGAAGCAAAATATACAATGATTTCAACCGTCTACCTGTTCCATTCATTGTTCTACTTGTCGAAAGTTACAAATAATTTCCGTTAAGGGATTAACAATGGGGATCGTAGTTTACTTAAACTTGAAGAACAAAAAATTGGCGAATTGTACTGTTTGGATGCTTTGCATATATGTTTCTTAGACTATATAGAAGCAATATATACAAAGATTTCAACCGTCTACGTGTTCCAATCATTGTTCTACTTGTCGAAATTTACAAATAATTTCCTTTAAAGGTTTAACAATGGGGCTTGTTGTTCACTTAAACTTGAAGAACAAAAAATTGGCGAATGTTACTGTTTGGATGCTTTGCATATATGTTTCTTAGACTATATAGAAGCAATATATACATTGATTTCAACCGGCTACCTGTTCCATTCATTGTTCTACTTGTCGAAAGTTACAAATAATTTCCGATAAAGGATTAACAATGGGTCTCATTGTTCACTTAAACTTGAAGAACAAATAATTGGCGAATGGTACTGTTTGGATGCTTTGCGTACATGTTTCTTAGACTATATGGAAGCAATATATACAAAGATTTCAACCGTCTACGTGTTCCATTCATTGTTCTACTTGTCGAAAGTTACAAATAATTGCCATTTCATGATTATCAATGGGGCTCGTAGTTCACTTAAACTTGAAGAACAAAAAATTGGCGAATGGTACTGTTTGGATGCTTTGCATATATGTTTCTTATACTATATAGAAGCAATATATACAAAGATTTCAACCGTCTACCTGTTCCATCCATTGTTCTACTTGCCGAAAGTTACAAATAATTTCCGATAAAGGATTAACAATGGGGCTCATTGTTCACTTAAACTTGAAGGACAAAAAATTGGCGAATGGTACTGTTTGGATGCTTTGCGTACATGTTTCTTAGACTATATGGAACCAATATATACAAGGATTTCAACCGTCTACCTGTTCCATTCATTGTTCTACTTGTCGAAAGTTACAAATAATTACCGATTACGGATTAACCATTGGGGCTCATTGTTCACTTAATCTTGAAGACCAACAAATTGGCGAACGGTACTGTTTGGATGCTTTGCGTACATGTTTCTCAGACTATATGGAAGCAATATATACAAAGATTTCAACCGTCTACGTGTTCCAATCATTGTTCTACTTGTTGAAATTTACAAATAATTTCCTTTAAAGGATTAACAATGGGGCTCGTTGTTCACTTAAACTTGAAGAACAATAAATTGGCGAATTGTACTGTTTGGATGCTTTGCATATGTGTTTCTTAGACTATATAGAAGCAATATATACAAAGATTTCAACCGTCTACCTGTTCCATTCATTGTTCTACTTGCCGAAAGTTACAAATAATTTCCGTTAAGGGATTAACAATGGGGATCGTCGTTCACTTAAACTTGAAGAACAAAAAATTGGTGAATGGTACTGTTTGGATGCTTTGCATATATGTTTCTTAGACTATATGGAAGCAATATATACAAAGATTTCAACCGTCTACCTGTTCCATTCATTGTTCTACTTGTCGAAAGTTACAAATAATTACCGATTACGGATTAACCATTGGGGCTCATTGTTCACTTAATCTTGAAGACCAACAAATTGGCGAACGGTACTGTTTGGATGCTTTGCGTACATGTTTCTTAGACTATATGGAAGCAATATATACAAAGATTTCAACCGTCTACGTGTTCCAATCATTGTTCTACTTGTTGAAATTTACAAATAATTTCCTTTAAAGGATTAACAATGGGGCTCGTTGTTCACTTAAACTTGAAGAACAATAAATTGGCGAATTGTACTGTTTGGATGCTTTGCATATATGTTTCTTAGATTATATAGAAGCAATATATACAAAGATTTCAACCGTCTACCTGTTCCATTCATTCTTCTACTTGTCGAAATTTACAAATAATTTCCTTTAAAGGATTAACAATGGGGCTCGTTGTTCACTTAAACTTGAAGATCAAAAAATTGGCGATTGTTACTGTTTGGATGCTCTGCATATATGTTTCTTAGACTATATAGAAGCAATATATACAAAGAATTCAACCGTCTACCTGTTCCATTCATTGTTTTACTTGTCGAAATTTACAAATAATTTCCTTTAAAGGATTAACAATGGGGCTCGTCGTTCACTTAAACTTGAAGAACAAAAAATTGGCGAATGGTACTGTTTGGATGCTTTGCATATATGTTTCTTAGACTATATGGAAGCAATATATACAAAGATTTCAACCGTCTACCTGTTCCATTCATTGTTCTACTTGTCGAAAGTTACAAATAATTACCGATTACGGATTAACCATTGGGGCTCATTGTTCACTTAATCTTGAAGACCAACAAATTGGCGAACGGTACTGTTTGGATGCTTTGCGTACATGTTTCTTAGACTATATGGAAGCAATATATACAAAGATTTCAACCGTCTTCGTGTTCCAATCATTGTTCTACTTGTTGAAATTTACAAATAATTTCCTTTAAAGGATTAACAATGGGGCTCGTTGTTCACTTAAACTTGAAGAACAATAAATTGGCGAATTGTACTGTTTGGATGCTTTGCATATGTGTTTCTTAGACTATATAGAAGCAATATATACAAAGATTTCAACCGTCTACCTGTTCCATTCATTGTTCTACTTGCCGAAAGTTGCAAATAATTTCCGATAAAGGATTAACCATTGGGGCTCATTGTTCACTTAAACTTGAAGAACAAAAAATTGGCGAACGGTACTGTTTGGATGCTTTGCGTACATGTTTCTTAGACTATATGGAAGCAATATATACAAAGATTTCAACCGTCTACGTGTTCCAATCATTGTTCTACTTGTTGAAATTTACAAATAATTTCCTTTAAAGGATTAACAATGGGGCTCGTTGTTCACTTAAACTTGAAGAACAATAAATTGGCGAATTGTACTGTTTGGATGCTTTGCATATGTGTTTCTTAGACTATATAGAAGCAATATATACAAAGATTTCAACCGTCTACCTGTTCCATTCATTGTTCCACTTGCCGAAAGTTGCAAATAATTTCCGATAAAGGATTAACCATTGGGGCTCATTGTTCACTTAAACTTGAAGAACAAAAAATTGGCGAACGGTACTGTTTGGATGCTTTGCGTACATGTTTCTTAGACTATATGGAAGCAATATATACAAAGATTTCAACCGTCTACCTGTTCCATTCATTGTTCTACTTGTCGAAAGTTACAAATAATTTCCGATAACGGATTAACCATTGGGGCTCATTGTTCACTTAAACTTGAAGAACAAAAAATTGGCGAATTGTACTGTTTGGATGCTTTGCATATATGTTTCTTAGACTATATAGAAGCAATATGTACAATAATTTCAACAGTCTACCTGTTCCATTCATTGTTCTACTTGTCGAAATTTACAAATAATTTCCTTTAAAGGATTAACAATGGGGCTCGTAGTTCACTTAAACTTGAAGAACAAAAAATTGGCGAATGGTACTGTTTGGATGCTTTGCATATATGTTTCTTAGACTATATAGAAGCAATATATACAAAGATTTCAACCGTCTACCTGTTCCATTCATTGTTCTACTTGTCGAAAATTACAAATAATTACCGATAAAGGATTAACCATTGGGGCTCATTGTTCACTTAAACTTGAAGAACAAAAAATTGGCGAACGGTACTGTTTGGATGCTTTGCGTACATGTTCCTTAGACTATATGGAAGCAATATATACAAAGATTTCAACCGTCTACCTGTTCCATTCATTGTTCTACTTGTCGAAAGTTACAAATAATTTCCGATAAAGGATTAACAATGGGGCTCGTTGTTCACTTAAACTTGAAGAACAAAAAATTGGCGAATAGTACTGGTTGGATGCTTTGCATATATGTTTCTTAGACTATATAGAAGCAAAATATACAATGATTTCAACCGTCTACCTGTTCCATTCATTGTTCTACTTGTCGAAAGTTACAAATAATTTCCGTTAAGGGATTAACAATGGGGATCGTAGTTTACTTAAACTTGAAGAACAAAAAATTGGCGAATTGTACTGTTTGGATGCTTTGCATATATGTTTCTTAGACTATATAGAAGCAATATATACAAAGATTTCAACCGTCTACGTGTTCCAATCATTGTTCTACTTGTCGAAATTTACAAATAATTTCCTTTAAAGGTTTAACAATGGGGCTTGTTGTTCACTTAAACTTGAAGAACAAAAAATTGGCGAATGTTACTGTTTGGATGCTTTGCATATATGTTTCTTAGACTATATAGAAGCAATATATACATTGATTTCAACCGGCTACCTGTTCCATTCATTGTTCTACTTGTCGAAAGTTACAAATAATTTCCGATAAAGGATTAACAATGGGTCTCATTGTTCACTTAAACTTGAAGAACAAATAATTGGCGAATGGTACTGTTTGGATGCTTTGCGTACATGTTTCTTAGACTATATGGAAGCAATATATACAAAGATTTCAACCGTCTACGTGTTCCATTCATTGTTCTACTTGTCGAAAGTTACAAATAATTGCCATTTCATGATTATCAATGGGGCTCGCTGTTCACTTAAACTTGAAGACCAAAAAATTGGCGAATAGTACTGGTTGGATGCTTTGCATATATGTTTCTTAGACTATATAGAAGCAAAATATACAATGATTTCAACCGTCTACCTGTTCCATTCATTGTTCTACTTGTCGAAAGTTACAAATAATTTCCGTTAAGGGATTAACAATGGGGATCGTAGTTTACTTAAACTTGAAGAACAAAAAATTGGCGAATTGTACTGTTTGGATGCTTTGCATATATGTTTCTTAGACTATATAGAAGCAGTATATACAAAGATTTCAACCGGCTACCTGTTCCATTCATTGTTCTACTTGTCGCAAGTTACAAATAATTTCCGTTAAAGTATTAACAATGGGGCTCGTAGTTCACTTAAACTTGAAGAACAAAAAATTGGCGAATGGTACTGTTTGGATGCTTTGCATATATGTTTCTTATACTATATAGAAGCAATATATACAAAGATTTCAACCGTCTACCTGTTCCATTCATTGTTCTACTTGCCGAAAGTTACAAATAATTTCCGATAAAGGATTAACAATGGGGCTCATTGTTCACTTAAACTTGAAGGACAAAAAATTGGCGAATGGTACTGTTTGGATGCTTTGCGTACATGTTTCTTAGACTATATGGAAGCAATATATACAAGGATTTCAACCGTCTACCTGTTCCATTCATTGTTCTACTTGTCGAAAGTTACAAATAATTACCGATTACGGATTAACCATTGGGGCTCATTGTTCACTTATTCTTGAAGACCAACAAATTGGCGAACGGTACTGTTTGGATGCTTTGCGTACATGTCTCTTAGACTATATGGAAGCAATATATACAAAGATTTCAACCGTCTACGTGTTCCAATCATTGTTCTACTTGTTGAAATTTACAAATAATTTCCTTTAAAGGATTAACAATGGGGCTCGTTGTTCACTTAAACTTGAAGAACAATAAATTGGCGAATTGTACTGTTTGGATGCTTTGCATATGTGTTTCTTAGACTATATAGAAGCAATACATACAAAGATTTCAACCGTCTACCTGTTCCATTCATTGTTCTACTTGCCGAAAGTTGCAAATAATTTCCGATAAAGGATTAACCATTGGGGCTCATTGTTCACTTAAACTTGAAGAACAAAAAATTGGCGAACGGTACTGTTTGGATGCTTTGCGTACATGTTTCTTAGACTATATGGAAGCAATATATACAAAGACTTCAACCGTCTACGGGTTCCAATCATTGTTCTACTTGTCGAAAGTTACAAATAATTTCCGTTAAGGGATTAACAATGGGGATCGTAGTTTACTTAAACTTGAAGAACAAAAAATTGGCTAATTGTACTGTTTGGATGCTTTGCATAGATGTTTCTTAGACCATTTAGAAGCAATATATAGAAAGATTTCACCCGTCTACCTGTACTATTCATTGTTCTACTTGTAGAAAGTTACAAATAATTACCGATAAAGGATTAATCATTGGGGCTCATTGTTCACTTAAACTTGAAGAACAAAAAATTGGCGAATTGTACTGTTTGGATGCTTTGCATATATGTTTCTTAGACTATATAGAAGCAATATATACAAAGATTTCAGCCATCTAACTGTTCCATTCATTGTTCTACTTGTCGAAAGTTACAAATAATTTCCGATAACGGATTAACCATTGGGGCTCATTGTTCACTTAAACTTGAAGAACAAAAAATTGGCGAATTGTACTGTTTGGATGCTTTGCATATATGTTTCTTAGACTATATAGAAGCAATATGTACAATAATTTCAACAGTCTACCTGTTCCATTCATTGTTCTACTTGTCGAAATTTACAAATAATTTCCTTTAAAGGATTAACAATGGGGCTCGTAGTTCACTTAAACTTGAAGAACAAAAAATTGGCGAATGGTACTGTTTGGATGCTTTGCATATATGTTTCTTAGACTATATAGAAGCAATATATACAAAGATTTCAACCGTCTACCTGTTCCATTCATTGTTCTACTTGTCGAAAATTACAAATAATTACCGATAAAGGATTAACCATTGGGGCTCATTGTTCACTTAAACTTGAAGAACAAAAAATTGGCGAATTGTACTGTTTGGATGCTTTGCATATATGTTTCTTATACTTTATAGAAGGAATATATACAAAGGTTTCAACCGTCTACCTGTTCTATTCATTGTTCTACTTGTAGAAAGTTACAAATAATTTCCGTTTCATGATTATCAATGGGGCTCGTTGTTGACTTAAACTTGAAGAACAAAAAATTGGCGAATGGTACTGTTTGGATGCTTTGCATATATGTTTCTTAGACTATTTAGAAGCAATATATAGAAAGATTTCACCCGTCTACCTGTACTCTTCATTGTTCTACTTGTAGAAAGTTACAAATAATTTCCATTTCATGATTATCAATGGGGCTCGCTGTTCACTTAAACTTGAAGATCAAAAAATTGGCGACTGTTACTGTTTAGATGCTTTGCATATAGGTTTCTTAGACTATATAGAAGAAACATATATAAAGATTTCAACAGTCTACCTGTTCTATTCATTGTTCTACTTGTAGAAAGTTACAAATAATTTCCATTTCATGATTATCAATGGGGCTCGCTGTTCACTTAAACTTGAAGATCAAAAAATTGGCGATTGTTACTGTTTAGATGCTTTGCATATAGGTTTCTTAGACTATATGGAAGCAACATATACAAAGATTTCAACCGTCTACCTGTTCTGTTCATTGTTCTACTTGTAGAAAGTTAGAAATAATTTCCGTTTCATGATTATCAATGGGGCTCGTTGTTGACTTAAACTTGAAGAACAAAAAATTGGCGCATGGTACTGTTTGGATGCTTTGCATATATGTTTCTTAGATTATATAGAAGCAATATATACAAAGATTTCAACCGTCTACCTGTTCCATTCATTGTTCTGCTTGTCGAAAGTTACAAATAATTTCCTTTAAAGGATTAACAATGGGGCTCGTAGTTCACTTAAACTTGAAGAACAAAAAATTGGCGAATTGTACTGTTTGGATGCTTTGCATATGTGTTTCTTAGACTATTTAGAAGCACTATATAGAAAGATTTCACCCGTCTACCTGTACTTTTCATTGTTCTACTTGTAGAAAGTTACAAATATTTTCCATTTCATGATTATCAATGGGGCTCGCTGTTCACTTAAACTTGAAGAGCAAAAAATTGGCGATTGTTACTGTTTAGATGCTTTGCATATAGGTTTCTTAGACTATATAGAAGCAACATATACAAAGATTTCAACCGTCTACCTGTTCTATTCATTGTTCTACTTGTAGAAATTTACAAATAATTTCCGTTTCATGATTATCAATGGGGCTCGTTGTTGACTTAAACTTGAAGAACAAAAAATTGGCGAATGGTACTGTTTGGATGCTTTGCATATATGTTTCTTAGATTATATAGAAGCAATATATACAAAGATTTCAACCGTCTAACTGTTCCATTCATTGTTCTGCTTGTCGAAAGTTACAAATAATTTCCTTTAAAGGATTAACAATGGGGCTCGTAGTTCACTTAGACTTGAAGAACAAAAAATTGGCGAATTGTACTGTTTGGATGCTTTGCATATATGTTTCTTAGACTATTTAGAAGCAATATATAGAAAGATTTCACCCGTCTACCTGTACTCTTCATTGTTCTACTTGTAGAAAGTTACAAATAATTTCCATTTCATGATTATCAATGGGGCTCGCTGTTCACTTAAACTTGAAGATCAAAAAATTGGCGATTGTTACTGTTTAGATGCTTTGCATATAGGTTTCTTAGACTATATAGAAGCAACATATACAAAGATTTCAACCGTCTACCTGTTCTATTCATTGTTCTACTTGTAGAAAGTTACAAATAATTTCCGTTTCATGATTATCAATGGGGCTCGTTGTTCACTTAAACTTGAAGAACAAAAAATTGGCGAATTGTACTGTTTGGATGCTTTGCATATATGTTTCTTAGACTATTTAGAAGCAATATATACAAAGAATTCAACCGTCTACCTGTACTATTCATTGTTCTACTTGTAGAAAGTTACAAATAATTTCCATTTCATGGTTATCAATGGGGCTCGCTGTTCACTTAAACTTGAAGATCAAAAAATTGGCGATTGTTACTGTTTAGATGCTTTGCATATATGTTTCTTAGATTATATAGAAGCAATATATACAAAGATTTCAACCGTTTACCTGTTCCATTCATTGTTCTACTTGTCGAAGGTTACAAATAATTTCCGATAACGGATTAACCATTGGGGCTCATTGTTCACTTAAAGTTGAAGAACAAAAAATTGGCGAATTGTACTGTTTGGATGCTTTGCATATATGTTTCTTATACTTTATAGAAGGAATATATACAAAGGTATCAACTGTCTACCTGTTCTATTCATTGTTCTACTTGTAGAAAGTTACAAATAATTTCCGTTTCATGATTATCAATGGGGCTCGTTGTTGACTTAAACTTGAAGAACAAAAAATTGGCGAATGGTACTGTTTGGATGCTTTGCATATATGTTTCTTAGATTATATAGAAGCAATATATACAAAGATTTCAACCGTCTACCTGTTCCATTCATTGTTCTGCTTGTCGAAAGTTACAAATAATTTCCTTTAAAGGATTAACAATGGGGCTCGTAGTTCACTTAAACTTGAAGAACAAAAAATTGGCGAATTGTACTGTTTGGATGCTTTGCATATATGTTTCTTAGACTATTTAGAAGCAATATATAGAAAGATTTCAACCGTCTACCTGTTCCATTCATTGTTCTACTTGTCGAAAGTTACAAATAATTACCGATTACGGATTAACCATTGGGGCTCATTGTTCACTTAATCTTGAAGACCAACAAATTGGCGAACGGTACTGTTTGGATGCTTTGCGTACATGTTTCTTAGACTATATGGAAGCAATATATACAAAGATTTCAACCGTCTACGTGTTCCAATCATTGTTCTACTTGTTGAAATTTACAAATAATTTCCTTTAAAGGATTAACAATGGGGCTCGTTGTTCACTTAAACTTGAAGAACAATAAATTGGCGAATTGTACTGTTTGGATGCTTTGCATATATGTTTCTTAGATTATATAGAAGCAATATATACAAAGATTTCAACCGTCTACCTGTTCCATTCATTCTTCTACTTGTCGAAATTTACAAATAATTTCCTTTAAAGGATTAACAATGGGGCTCGTTGTTCACTTAAACTTGAAGATCAAAAAATTGGCGATTGTTACTGTTTGGATGCTCTGCATATATGTTTCTTAGACTATATAGAAGCAATATATACAAAGAATTCAACCGTCTACCTGTTCCATTCATTGTTTTACTTGTCGAAATTTACAAATAATTTCCTTTAAAGGATTAACAATGGGGCTCGTCGTTCACTTAAACTTGAAGAACAAAAAATTGGCGAATGGTACTGTTTGGATGCTTTGCATATATGTTTCTTAGACTATATGGAAGCAATATATACAAAGATTTCAACCGTCTACCTGTTCCATTCATTGTTCTACTTGTCGAAAGTTACAAATAATTACCGATTACGGATTAACCATTGGGGCTCATTGTTCACTTAATCTTGAAGACCAACAAATTGGCGAACGGTACTGTTTGGATGCTTTGCGTACATGTTTCTTAGACTATATGGAAGCAATATATACAAAGATTTCAACCGTCTACCTGTTCCATTCATTGTTCTACTTGTCGAAAGTTACAAATAATTTCCGATAACGGATTAACCATTGGGGCTCATTGTTCACTTAAACTTGAAGAACAAAAAATTGGCGAATTGTACTGTTTGGATGCTTTGCATATATGTTTCTTAGACTATATAGAAGCAATATGTACAATAATTTCAACAGTCTACCTGTTCCATTCATTGTTCTACTTGTCGAAATTTACAAATAATTTCCTTTAAAGGATTAACAATGGGGCTCGTAGTTCACTTAAACTTGAAGAACAAAAAATTGGCGAATAGTACTGGTTGGATGCTTTGCATATATGTTTCTTAGACTATCTAGAAGCAAAATATACAATGATTTCAACCGTCTACCTGTTCCATTCATTGTTCTACTTGTCGAAAGTTACAAATAATTTCCGTTAAGGGATTAACAATGGGGATCGTAGTTTACTTAAACTTGAAGAACAAAAAATTGGCGAATTGTACTGTTTGGATGCTTTGCATATATGTTTCTTAGACTATATAGAAGCAATATATACAAAGATTTCAACCGTCTACGTGTTCCAATCATTGTTCTACTTGTCGAAATTTACAAATAATTTCCTTTAAAGGTTTAACAATGGGGCTTGTTGTTCACTTAAACTTGAAGAACAAAAAATTGGCGAATGTTACTGTTTGGATGCTTTGCATATATGTTTCTTAGACTATATAGAAGCAATATATACATTGATTTCAACCGGCTACCTGTTCCATTCATTGTTCTACTTGTCGAAAGTTACAAATAATTTCCGATAAAGGATTAACAATGGGTCTCATTGTTCACTTAAACTTGAAGAACAAATAATTGGCGAATGGTACTGTTTGGATGCTTTGCGTACATGTTTCTTAGACTATATGGAAGCAATATATACAAAGATTTCAACCGTCTACGTGTTCCATTCATTGTTCTACTTGTCGAAAGTTACAAATAATTGCCATTTCATGATTATCAATGGGGCTCGCTGTTCACTTAAACTTGAAGACCAAAAAATTGGCGAATGGTACTGTTTGGATGCTTTGCATATATGTTTCTTAGATTATATAGAAGCAATATATACAAAGATTTCAACCGTCTACCTGTTCCATTCATTGTTCTGCTTGTCGAAAGTTACAAATAATTACCGATAAAGGATTAACCATTGGGGCTCATTGTTCACTTAAACTTGAAGCACAAAAAATTGGCGAATTGTACTGTTTGGATGCTTTGCATATATGTTTCTTAGACTATATAGATGCAATATATACAAAGATTTCAACCGTCTACCTGTTCCATTCATTGTTCTACTTGTCGAAATTTACAAATAATTTCCTTTAAAGGAATAACAATGGGGCTCGTTGTTCACTTAAACTTGAAGAACAATAAATTGGCGAATTTTACTGTTTGGATGCTTTGCATATATGTTTCTTAGACTATTTAAAAGCAATATATAGAAAGATTTCACCCGTCTACCTGTACTATTCATTGTTCTACTTGTAGAAAGTTACAAATAATTTCCATTTCATGATTATCAATGGGGCTCGCTGTTCACTTAAAATTGAAGATCAAAAAATTGGCGATTGTTACTGTTTAGATGCTTTGCATATAGGTTTCTTAGACTATATAGAAGCAACATATACAAAGATTTCAACCGTCTACCTTTTCTGTTCATTGTTCTACTTGTAGAAAGTTACAAATAATTTCCGTTTCATGATTATCAATGGGGCTTGTTGTTCACTTAAACTTGAAGAACAAAAATTTGGCGAATGGTACTGTTTGGATGCTTTGCATATATGTTTCTTAGATTATATAGAAGCAATATATACAAAGATTTCAACCGTCTACCTGTACTATTCATTGTTCTACTTGTAGAAAGTTACAAATAATTTCCATTTCATGGTTATCAATGGGGCTCGCTGTTCACTTAAACTTGAAGATCAAAAAATTGGCGATTGTTACTGTTTAGATGCTTTGCATATATGTTTCTTAGATTATATAGAAGCAATATATACAAAGATTTCAACCGTCTGCGTGTTCCAATCATTGTTCTGCTTGTAGAAAGTTAGAATTAATTTCCGTTAAAGGATTAACAATGGGACTCGTAGTTCACTTAAACTTGAAGAACGAAAAATTGGCGAATTGTACTGTTTGGATGCTTTGCATATATGTTTCGTAGGCTATATAGAAGCAATATATACAATGATTTCAACCGTCTACCTGATCCATTCATTGTTTTACTTGTCGAAATTTACAAATAATTTCCTTTAAAGGATTAACAATGGGGCTCGTAGTTCACTTAAACTTGAAGAACAAAAAATTGGCGAATTGTACTGTTTGGATGCTTTGCATATGTGTTTCTTAGACTATTTAGAAGCACTATATAGAAAGATTTCACCCGTCTACCTGTACTATTCATTGTTCTACTTGTAGAAAGTTACAAATATTTTCCATTTCATGATTATCAATGGGGCTCGCTGTTCACTTAAACTTGAAGATCAAAAAATTGGCGATTGTTACTGTTTAGATGCTTTGCATATAGGTTTCTTAGACTATATAGAAGCAACATATACAAAGATTTCAACCGTCTACCTGTTCTATTCATTGTTCTACTTGTAGAAAGTTACAAATAATTTCCGTTTCATGTTTATCAATGGGGCTCGTTGTTGACTTAAACTTGAAGAACAAAAAATTGGCGAATGGTACTGTTTGCATGCTTTGCATATATGTTTCTTAGATTATATAGAAGCAATATATACAAAGATTTCAACCGTCAACCTGTTCCATTCATTGTTCTGCTTGTCGAAAGTTACAAATAATTTCCTTTAAAGGATTAACAATGGGGCTCGTAGTTCACTTAAACTTGAAGAACAAAAAATTGGCGAATTGTACTGTTTGGATGCTTTGCATATATGTTTCTTAGACTATTTAGAAGCAATATATAGAAAGATTTCACCCGTCTACCTGTACTCTTCATTGTTCTACTTGTAGAAAGTTACAAATAATTTCCATTTCATGATTATCAATGGGGCTCGCTGTTCACTTAAACTTGAAGATCAAAAAATTGGCGATTGTTACTGTTTAGATGCTTTGCATATAGGTTTCTTAGACTATATAGAAGAAACATATACAAAGATTTCAACAGTCTACCTGTTCTATTCATTGTTCTACTTGTAGAAAGTTACAAATAATTTCCATTTCATGATTATCAATGGGGCTCGCTGTTCACTTAAACTTGAAGATAAAAAAATTGGCGATTGTTACTGTTTAGATGCTTTGCATATAGGTTTCTTAGACTATATGGAAGCAACATATACAAAGATTTCAACCGTCTACCTGTTCTGTTCATTGTTCTACTTGTAGAAAGTTAGAAATAATTTCCGTTTCATGATTATCAATGGGGCTCGTTGTTGACTTAAACTTGAAGAACAAAAAATTGGCGAATGGTACTGTTTGGATGCTTTGCATATATGTTTCTTAGATTATATAGAAGAAACATATACAAAGATTTCAACAGTCTACCTGTTCTATTCATTGTTCTACTTGTAGAAAGTTACAAATAATTTCCATTTCATGATTATCAATGGGGCTCGTAGTTCACTTAAACTTGAAGAACAAAAAATTGGCGAATTGTACTGTTTGGATGCTTTGCATATGTGTTTCTTAGCCTATTTAGAAGCACTATATAGAAAGATTTCACCCGTCTACCTGTACTATTCATTGTTCTACTTGTAGAAAGTTACATATAATTTCCATTTCATGATTATCAATGGGGCTCGCTGTTCACTTAAACTTGAAGATCAAAAAATTGGCGGTTGTTACTGTTTAGATGCTTTGCATATAGGTTTCTTAGACTATATAGAAGCAACATATACAAAGATTTCAACCGTCTACCTGTTCTATTCATTGTTCTACTTGTAGAAAGTTACAAATAATTTCCGTTTCATGATTATCAATGGGGCTCGTTGTTCACTTAAACTTGAAGAACAAAAAATTGGCGAATTGTACTGTTTGGATGCTTTGCATATATGATTCTTAGACTATTTAGAAGCAATATATACAAAGAATTCAACCTTCTACCTGTACTATTCATTGTTCTACTTGTAGAAAGTTACAGATCATTTCCATTTCATGATTATCAATGGGGCTCGCTGTTCACTTAAACTTGAAGATCAAAAAATTGGCGATTGTTACTGTTTAGATGCTTTGCATATAGGTTTCTTAGACTATATAGAAGCAACATATACAAAGATTTCAACCGTCTACCTGTTCTGTTTATTGTTCTACTTGTAGAAAGTTACAAATAATTTCCGTTTCATGACTATCAATGGGGCTCGTTGTTGACTTAAACTTGAAGAACAAAAAATTGGCGAATGGTACTGTTTGGATGCTTTGCATATATGTTTCTTAGATTATATAGTAGCAATATATACAAAGATTTCAACCGTCTACCTGTTCCATTCATTGTTCTGCTTGTCGAAAGTTACAAATAATTTCCTTTAAAGGATTAACAATGGGGCTCGCAGTTCACTTAAACTTGAAGAACAAAAAATTGGCGAATTGTACTGTTTGGATGCTTTGCATATATGATTCTTAGACTATTTAGAAGCAATATATAGAAAGATTTCACCCGTCTACCTGTACTATTCATTGTTCTACTTGTAGAAAGTTACAAATAATTTCCATTTCATGATTATCAATGGGGCTCGCTGTTCACTTAAACTTGAAGATCAAAAAATTGGCGAATTGTACTGTTTGGATGCTTTGCATATATGTTTCTTAGACTATATAGAAGCCATATATATACAAAGATTTCAACCGTCTACCTGTTCCATTCAATGTTCTACTTATCGAAAGTTACAAATAATTTCCGATAAAGGATTAACAATGGGGCTCATTGTTCACTTAAACTTGAAGGACAAAAAATTGGCGAATTGTACTGTTTGGATGCTTTGCATATATGTTTCTTAGACTATATGGAAGCAATATATACAAAGATTTCAACCGTCTACGTGTTCCATTCATTGTTCTGCTTGTCGAAAGTTACAAATAATTTCCTTTAAAGGATTAACAATGGGGCTCGCAGTTCACTTAAACTTGAAGAACAAAAAATTGGCGAATTGTACTCTTTGGATGCTTTGCATATATGTTTCTTAGACTATATAGACGCAATATATACAAGGATTTCAACCGTCTACCTGTTCCATTCATTGTTCTACGTGTCGAAAGTTACAAATAATTACCGATAAAGGATTAACCATTGGGGCTCATTGTTCACTTAAACTTGAAGAACAAATAATTGGCGAATTGTACTGTTTGGATGCTTTGCATATATGTTTCTTAGACTATTTAGAAGCAATATATAGAAAGATTTCACCCGTCTACCTGTACTATTCATTGTTCTACTTGTAGAAAGTTACAAATAATTTCCATTTCATGATTATCAATGGGGCTCGCTGTTCACTTAAACTTGAAGATCAAAAAATTGGCGATTGTTACTGTTTAGATGCTTTGCATATAGGTTTCTTAGACTATATAGAAGCAACATATACAAAGATTTCAACCGTCTACCTGTTCTATTCATTGTTCTACTTGTAGAAATTTACAAATAATTTCCGTTTCATGATTATCAATGGGGCTCGTTGTTGACTTAAACTTGAAGAACAAAAAATTGGCGAATGGTACTGTTTGGATGCTTTGCATATATGTTTCTTAGATTATATAGAAGCAATATATACAAAGATTTCAACCGTCTACCTGTTCCATTCATTGTTCTGCTTGTCGAAAGTTACAAATAATTTCCTTTAAAGGATTAACAATGGGGCTCGTAGTTCACTTAAACTTGAAGAACAAAAAATTGGCGAATTGTACTGTTTGGAAGCTTTGCATATATGTTTCTTAGACTATTTAGAAGCAATATATAGTAAGATTTCACCCGTCTACCTGTACTCTTCATTGTTCTACTTGTAGAAAGTTACAAATAATTTCCATTTCATGATTATCAATGGGGCTCGCTGTTCACTTAAACTTGAAGATCAAAAAATTGGCGATTGTTACTGTTTAGATGCTTTGCATATAGCTTTCTTAGACTATATAGAAGCAACATATACAAAGATTTCAACCGTCTACCTGTTCTATTCATTGTTCTACTTGTAGAAAGTTACAAATAATTTCCGTTTCATGATTATCAATGGGGCTCGTTGTTGACTTAAACTTGAAGAACAAAAAATTGGCGAATGGTACTGTTTGGATGCTTTGCATATATGTTTCTTAGATTATATAGAAGCAATATATACAAAGATTTCAACCGTCTACCTGTTCCATTCATTGTTCTGCTTGTCGAAAGTTACAAATAATTTCCTTTAAAGGATTAACAATGGGGCTCGTAGTTCACTTAGACTTGAAGAACAAAAAATTGGCGAATTGTACTGTTTGGATGCTTTGCATATATGTTTCTTAGACTATTTAGAAGCAATATATAGAAAGATTTCACCCGTCTACCTGTACTCTTCATTGTTCTACTTGTAGAAAGTTACAAATAATTTCCATTTCATGATTATCAATGGGGCTCGCTGTTCACTTAAACTTGAAGATCAAAAAATTGGCGATTGTTACTGTTTAGATGCTTTGCATATAGGTTTCTTAGACTATATAGAAGCAACATATACAAAGATTTCAACCGTCTACCTGTTCTATTCATTGTTCTACTTGTAGAAAGTTACAAATAATTTCCGTTTCATGATTATCAATGGGGCTCGTTGTTCACTTAAACTTGAAGAACAAAAAATTGGCGAATTGTACTGTTTGGATGCTTTGCATATATGTTTCTTAGACTATTTAGAAGCAATATATACAAAGAATTCAACCGTCTACCTGTACTATTCATTGTTCTACTTGTAGAAAGTTACAAATAATTTCCATTTCATGGTTATCAATGGGGCTCGCTGTTCACTTAAACTTGAAGATCAAAAAATTGGCGATTGTTACTGTTTAGATGCTTTGCATATATGTTTCTTAGATTATATAGAAGCAATATATACAAAGATTTCAACCGTTTACCTGTTCCATTCATTGTTCTACTTGTCGAAGGTTACAAATAATTTCCGATAACGGATTAACCATTGGGGCTCATTGTTCACTTAAAGTTGAAGAACAAAAAATTGGCGAATTGTACTGTTTGGATGCTTTGCATATATGTTTCTTATACTTTATAGAAGGAATATATACAAAGGTTTCAACCGTCTACCTGTTCTATTCATTGTTCTACTTGTAGAAAGTTACAAATAATTTCCATTTCATGATTATCAATGGGGCTCGCTGTTCACTTAAACTTGAAGATCAAAAAATTGGCGATTGTTACTGTTTAGATGCTTTGCATATAGGTTTCTTAGACTATATAGAAGCAACATATACAAAGATTTCAACCGTCTACCTGTTCCATTCATTGTTCTGCTTGTCGAAAGTTACAAATAATTTCCTTTAAAGGATTAACAATGGGGCTCGCAGTTCACTTAAACTTGAAGAACAAAAAATTGGCGAATTGTACTGTTTGGATGCTTTGCATATATGATTCTTAGACTATTTAGAAGCAATATATAGAAAGATTTCACCCGTCTACCTGTACTATTCATTGTTCTACTTGTAGAAAGTTACAAATAATTTCCATTTCATGATTATCAATGGGGCTCGCTGTTCACTTAAACTTGAAGATCAAAAAATTGGCGAATTGTACTGTTTGGATGCTTTGCATATATGTTTCTTAGACTATATAGAAGCCATATATATACAAAGATTTCAACCGTCTACCTGTTCCATTCAATGTTCTACTTATCGAAAGTTACAAATAATTTCCGATAAAGGATTAACAATGGGGCTCATTGTTCACTTAAACTTGAAGGACAAAAAATTGGCGAATTGTACTGTTTGGATGCTTTGCATATATGTTTCTTAGACTATATGGAAGCAATATATACAAAGATTTCAACCGTCTACGTGTTCCATTCATTGTTCTGCTTGTCGAAAGTTACAAATAATTTCCTTTAAAGGATTAACAATGGGGCTCGCAGTTCACTTAAACTTGAAGAACAAAAAATTGGCGAATTGTACTCTTTGGATGCTTTGCATATATGTTTCTTAGACTATATAGACGCAATATATACAAGGATTTCAACCGTCTACCTGTTCCATTCATTGTTCTACGTGTCGAAAGTTACAAATAATTACCGATAAAGGATTAACCATTGGGGCTCATTGTTCACTTAAACTTGAAGAACAAATAATTGGCGAATTGTACTGTTTGGATGCTTTGCATATATGTTTCTTAGACTATTTAGAAGCAATATATAGAAAGATTTCACCCGTCTACCTGTACTATTCATTGTTCTACTTGTAGAAAGTTACAAATAATTTCCATTTCATGATTATCAATGGGGCTCGCTGTTCACTTAAACTTGAAGATCAAAAAATTGGCGATTGTTACTGTTTAGATGCTTTGCATATAGGTTTCTTAGACTATATAGAAGCAACATATACAAAGATTTCAACCGTCTACCTGTTCTATTCATTGTTCTACTTGTAGAAATTTACAAATAATTTCCGTTTCATGATTATCAATGGGGCTCGTTGTTGACTTAAACTTGAAGAACAAAAAATTGGCGAATGGTACTGTTTGGATGCTTTGCATATATGTTTCTTAGATTATATAGAAGCAATATATACAAAGATTTCAACCGTCTACCTGTTCCATTCATTGTTCTGCTTGTCGAAAGTTACAAATAATTTCCTTTAAAGGATTAACAATGGGGCTCGTAGTTCACTTAAACTTGAAGAACAAAAAATTGGCGAATTGTACTGTTTGGAAGCTTTGCATATATGTTTCTTAGACTATTTAGAAGCAATATATAGTAAGATTTCACCCGTCTACCTGTACTCTTCATTGTTCTACTTGTAGAAAGTTACAAATAATTTCCATTTCATGATTATCAATGGGGCTCGCTGTTCACTTAAACTTGAAGATCAAAAAATTGGCGATTGTTACTGTTTAGATGCTTTGCATATAGCTTTCTTAGACTATATAGAAGCAACATATACAAAGATTTCAACCGTCTACCTGTTCTATTCATTGTTCTACTTGTAGAAAGTTACAAATAATTTCCGTTTCATGATTATCAATGGGGCTCGTTGTTGACTTAAACTTGAAGAACAAAAAATTGGCGAATGGTACTGTTTGGATGCTTTGCATATATGTTTCTTAGATTATATAGAAGCAATATATACAAAGATTTCAACCGTCTACCTGTTCCATTCATTGTTCTGCTTGTCGAAAGTTACAAATAATTTCCTTTAAAGGATTAACAATGGGGCTCGTAGTTCACTTAGACTTGAAGAACAAAAAATTGGCGAATTGTACTGTTTGGATGCTTTGCATATATGTTTCTTAGACTATTTAGAAGCAATATATAGAAAGATTTCACCCGTCTACCTGTACTCTTCATTGTTCTACTTGTAGAAAGTTACAAATAATTTCCATTTCATGATTATCAATGGGGCTCGCTGTTCACTTAAACTTGAAGATCAAAAAATTGGCGATTGTTACTGTTTAGATGCTTTGCATATAGGTTTCTTAGACTATATAGAAGCAACATATACAAAGATTTCAACCGTCTACCTGTTCTATTCATTGTTCTACTTGTAGAAAGTTACAAATAATTTCCGTTTCATGATTATCAATGGGGCTCGTTGTTCACTTAAACTTGAAGAACAAAAAATTGGCGAATTGTACTGTTTGGATGCTTTGCATATATGTTTCTTAGACTATTTAGAAGCAATATATACAAAGAATTCAACCGTCTACCTGTACTATTCATTGTTCTACTTGTAGAAAGTTACAAATAATTTCCATTTCATGGTTATCAATGGGGCTCGCTGTTCACTTAAACTTGAAGATCAAAAAATTGGCGATTGTTACTGTTTAGATGCTTTGCATATATGTTTCTTAGATTATATAGAAGCAATATATACAAAGATTTCAACCGTTTACCTGTTCCATTCATTGTTCTACTTGTCGAAGGTTACAAATAATTTCCGATAACGGATTAACCATTGGGGCTCATTGTTCACTTAAAGTTGAAGAACAAAAAATTGGCGAATTGTACTGTTTGGATGCTTTGCATATATGTTTCTTATACTTTATAGAAGGAATATATACAAAGGTTTCAACCGTCTACCTGTTCTATTCATTGTTCTACTTGTAGAAAGTTACAAATAATTTCCGTTTCATGATTATCAATGGGGCTCGTTGTTGACTTAAACTTGAAGAACAAAAAATTGGCGAATGGTACTGTTTGGATGCTTTGCATATATGTTTCTTAGATTATATAGAAGCAATATATACAAAGATTTCAACCGTCTACCTGTTCCATTCATTGTTCTGCTTGTCGAAAGTTACAAATAATTTCCTTTAAAGGATTAACAATGGGGCTCGTAGTTCACTTAAACTTGAAGAACAAAAAATTGGCGAATTGTACTGTTTGGATGCTTTGCATATATGTTTCTTAGACTATTTAGAAGCAATATATAGAAAGATTTCACCCGTCTACCTGTACTCTTCATTGTTCTACTTGTAGAAAGTTACAAATAATTTCCATTTCATGATTATCAATGGGGCTCGCTGTTCACTTAAACTTGAAGATCAAAAAATTGGCGATTGTTACTGTTTAGATGCTTTGCATATAGGTTTCTTAGACTATATAGAAGACACATATACAAAGATTTCAACAGTCTACATGTTCTATTCATTGTTCTACTTGTAGAAAGTTACAAATAATTTCCATTTCATGATTATCAATGGGGCTCGCTGTTCACTTAAACTTGAAGATCAAAAAATTGGCGATTGTTACTGTTTAGATGCTTTGCATATAGGTTTCTTAGACTATATGGAAGCAACATATACAAAGATTTCAACCGTCTACCTGTTCTGTTCATTGTTCTACTTGTAGAAAGTTAGAAATAATTTCCGTTTCATGATTATCAATGGGGCTCGTTGTTGACTTAAACTTGAAGAACAAAAAATTGGCGCATGGTACTGTTTGGATGCTTTGCATATATGTTTCTTAGATTATATGGAAGCAATATATACAATGATTTCAACCGTCTACCTGATCCATTCATTGTTTTACTTGTCGAAATTTACAAATAATTTCCTTTAAAGGATTAACAATGGGGCTCGTAGTTCACTTAAACTTGAAGAACAAAAAATTGGCGAATTGTACTGTTTGGATGCTTTGCATATGTGTTTCTTAGACTATTTAGAAGCACTATATAGAAAGATTTCACCCGTCTACCTGTACTATTCATTGTTCTACTTGTAGAAAGTTACAAATATTTTCCATTTCATGATTATCAATGGGGCTCGCTGTTCACTTAAACTTGAAGATCAAAAAATTGGCGATTGTTACTGTTTAGATGCTTTGCATATAGGTTTCTTAGACTATATAGAAGCAACATATACAAAGATTTCAACCGTCTACCTGTTCTATTCATTGTTCTACTTGTAGAAAGTTACAAATAATTTCCGTTTCATGTTTATCAATGGGGCTCGTTGTTGACTTAAACTTGAAGAACAAAAAATTGGCGAATGGTACTGTTTGCATGCTTTGCATATATGTTTCTTAGATTATATAGAAGCAATATATACAAAGATTTCAACCGTCAACCTGTTCCATTCATTGTTCTGCTTGTCGAAAGTTACAAATAATTTCCTTTAAAGGATTAACAATGGGGCTCGTAGTTCACTTAAACTTGAAGAACAAAAAATTGGCGAATTGTACTGTTTGGATGCTTTGCATATATGTTTCTTAGACTATTTAGAAGCAATATATAGAAAGATTTCACCCGTCTACCTGTACTCTTCATTGTTCTACTTGTAGAAAGTTACAAATAATTTCCATTTCATGATTATCAATGGGGCTCGCTGTTCACTTAAACTTGAAGATCAAAAAATTGGCGATTGTTACTGTTTAGATGCTTTGCATATAGGTTTCTTAGACTATATAGAAGAAACATATACAAAGATTTCAACAGTCTACCTGTTCTATTCATTGTTCTACTTGTAGAAAGTTACAAATAATTTCCATTTCATGATTATCAATGGGGCTCGCTGTTCACTTAAACTTGAAGATAAAAAAATTGGCGATTGTTACTGTTTAGATGCTTTGCATATAGGTTTCTTAGACTATATGGAAGCAACATATACAAAGATTTCAACCGTCTACCTGTTCTGTTCATTGTTCTACTTGTAGAAAGTTAGAAATAATTTCCGTTTCATGATTATCAATGGGGCTCGTTGTTGACTTAAACTTGAAGAACAAAAAATTGGCGAATGGTACTGTTTGGATGCTTTGCATATATGTTTCTTAGATTATATAGAAGAAACATATACAAAGATTTCAACAGTCTACCTGTTCTATTCATTGTTCTACTTGTAGAAAGTTAGAAATAATTTCCATTTCATGATTATCAATGGGGCTCGTAGTTCACTTAAACTTGAAGAACAAAAAATTGGCGAATTGTACTGTTTGGATGCTTTGCATATGTGTTTCTTAGCCTATTTAGAAGCACTATATAGAAAGATTTCACCCGTCTACCTGTACTATTCATTGTTCTACTTGTAGAAAGTTACAAATAATTTCCATTTCATGATTATCAATGGGGCTCGCTGTTCACTTAAACTTGAAGATCAAAAAATTGGCGGTTGTTACTGTTTAGATGCTTTGCATATAGGTTTCTTAGACTATATAGAAGCAACATATACAAAGATTTCAACCGTCTACCTGTTCTATTCATTGTTCTACTTGTAGAAAGTTACAAATAATTTCCGTTTCATGATTATCAATGGGGCTCGTTGTTCACTTAAAAATGAAGAACAAAAAATTGGCGAATTGTACTGTTTGGATGCTTTGCATATATGATTCTTAGACTATTTAGAAGCAATATATACAAAGAATTCAACCTTCTACCTGTACTATTCATTGTTCTACTTGTAGAAAGTTACAGATCATTTCCATTTCATGATTATCAATGGGGCTCGCTGTTCACTTAAACTTGAAGATCAAAAAATTGGCGATTGTTACTGTTTAGATGCTTTGCATATAGGTTTCTTAGACTATATAGAAGCAACATATACAAAGATTTCAACCGTCTACCTGTTCTGTTTATTGTTCTACTTGTAGAAAGTTACAAATAATTTCCGTTTCATGACTATCAATGGGGCTCGTTGTTGACTTAAACTTGAAGAACAAAAAATTGGCGAATGGTACTGTTTGGATGCTTTGCATATATGTTTCTTAGATTATATAGTAGCAATATATACAAAGATTTCAACCGTCTACCTGTTCCATTCATTGTTCTGCTTGTCGAAAGTTACAAATAATTTCCTTTAAAGGATTAACAATGGGGCTCGCAGTTCACTTAAACTTGAAGAACAAAAAATTGGCGAATTGTACTGTTTGGATGCTTTGCATATATGATTCTTAGACTATTTAGAAGCAATATATAGAAAGATTTCACCCGTCTACCTGTACTATTCATTGTTCTACTTGTAGAAAGTTACAAATAATTTCCATTTCATGATTATCAATGGGGCTCGCTGTTCACTTAAACTTGAAGATCAAAAAATTGGCGAATTGTACTGTTTGGATGCTTTGCATATATGCTTCTTAGACTATATAGAAGCCATATATATACAAAGATTTCAACCGTCTACCTGTTCCATTCAATGTTCTACTTATCGAAAGTTACAAATAATTTCCGATAAAGGATTAACAATGGGGCTCATTGTTCACTTAAACTTGAAGGACAAAAAATTGGCGAATTGTACTGTTTGGATGCTTTGCATATATGTTTCTTAGACTATATGGAAGCAATATATACAAAGATTTCAACCGTCTACGTGTTCCATTCATTGTTCTGCTTGTCGAAAGTTACAAATAATTTCCTTTAAAGGATTAACAATGGGGCTCGCAGTTCACTTAAACTTGAAGAACAAAAAATTGGCGAATTGTACTCTTTGGATGCTTTGCATATATGTTTCTTAGACTATATAGACGCAATATATACAAGGATTTCAACCGTCTACCTGTTCCATTCATTGTTCTACGTGTCGAAAGTTACAAATAATTACCGATAAAGGATTAACCATTGGGGCTCATTGTTCACTTAAACTTGAAGAACAAATAATTGGCGAATTGTACTGTTTGGATGCTTTGCATATATGTTTCTTAGACTATTTAGAAGCAATATATAGAAAGATTTCACCCGTCTACCTGTACTATTCATTGTTCTACTTGTAGAAAGTTACAAATAATTTCCATTTCATGATTATCAATGGGGCTCGCTGTTCACTTAAACTTGAAGATCAAAAAATTGGCGATTGTTACTGTTTAGATGCTTTGCATATAGGTTTCTTAGACTATATAGAAGCAACATATACAAAGATTTCAACCGTCTACCTGTTCTATTCATTGTTCTACTTGTAGAAATTTACAAATAATTTCCGTTTCATGATTATCAATGGGGCTCGTTGTTGACTTAAACTTGAAGAACAAAAAATTGGCGAATGGTACTGTTTGGATGCTTTGCATATATGTTTCTTAGATTATATAGAAGCAATATATACAAAGATTTCAACCGTCTACCTGTTCCATTCATTGTTCTGCTTGTCGAAAGTTACAAATAATTTCCTTTAAAGGATTAACAATGGGGCTCGTAGTTCACTTAAACTTGAAGAACAAAAAATTGGCGAATTGTACTGTTTGGAAGCTTTGCATATATGTTTCTTAGACTATTTAGAAGCAATATATAGTAAGATTTCACCCGTCTACCTGTACTCTTCATTGTTCTACTTGTAGAAAGTTACAAATAATTTCCATTTCATGATTATCAATGGGGCTCGCTGTTCACTTAAACTTGAAGATCAAAAAATTGGCGATTGTTACTGTTTAGATGCTTTGCATATAGGTTTCTTAGACTATATAGAAGCAACATATACAAAGATTTCAACCGTCTACCTGTTCTATTCATTGTTCTACTTGTAGAAAGTTACAAATAATTTCCGTTTCATGATTATCAATGGGGCTCGTTGTTGACTTAAACTTGAAGAACAAAAAATTGGCGAATGGTACTGTTTGGATGCTTTGCATATATGTTTCTTAGATTATATAGAAGCAATATATACAAAGATTTCAACCGTCTACCTGTTCCATTCATTGTTCTGCTTGTCGAAAGTTACAAATAATTTCCTTTAAAGGATTAACAATGGGGCTCGTAGTTCACTTAGACTTGAAGAACAAAAAATTGGCGAATTGTACTGTTTGGATGCTTTGCATATATGTTTCTTAGACTATTTAGAAGCAATATATAGAAAGATTTCACCCGTCTACCTGTACTCTTCATTGTTCTACTTGTAGAAAGTTACAAATAATTTCCATTTCATGATTATCAATGGGGCTCGCTGTTCACTTAAACTTGAAGATCAAAAAATTGGCGATTGTTACTGTTTAGATGCTTTGCATATAGGTTTCTTAGACTATTTAGAAGCAATATATAGAAAGATTTCAACCGTCTACCTGTACTCTTCATTGTTCTACTTGTAGAAAGTTACAAATAATTTCCATTTCATGATTATCAATGGGGCTCGCTGTTCACTTAAACTTGAAGATCAAAAAATTGGCGATTGTTACTGTTTAGATGCTTTGCATATAGGTTTCTTAGACTATATAGAAGAAACATATACAAAGATTTCAACAGTCTACATGTTCTATTCATTGTTCTACTTGTAGAAAGTTACAAATAATTTCCATTTCATGATTATCAATGGGGCTCGCTGTTCACTTAAACTTGAAGATCAAAAAATTGGCGATTGTTACTGTTTAGATGCTTTGCATATAGGTTTCTTAGACTATATGGAAGCAACATATACAAAGATTTCAACCGTCTACCTGTTCTGTTCATTGTTCTACTTGTAGAAAGTTAGAAATAATTTCCGTTTCATGATTATCAATGGGGCTCGTTGTTGACTTAAACTTGAAGAACAAAAAATTGGCGCATGGTACTGTTTGGATGCTTTGCATATATGTTTCTTAGATTATATAGAAGCAATATATACAAAGATTTCAACCGTCTACCTGTTCCATTCATTGTTCTGCTTGTCGAAAGTTACAAATAATTTCCTTTAAAGGATTAACAATGGGGCTCGTAGTTCACTTAAACTTGAAGAACAAAAAATTGGCGAATTGTACTGTTTGGATGCTTTGCATATGTATTTCTTAGACTATTTAGAAGCACTATATAGAAAGATTTCACCCGTCTACCTGTACTATTCATTGTTCTACTTGTAGAAAGTTACAAATATTTTCCATTTCATGATTATCAATGGGGCTCGCTGTTCACTTAAACTTGAAGAGCAAAAAATTGGCGATTGTTACTGTTTAGATGCTTTGCATATAGGTTTCTTAGACTATATAGAAGCAACATATACAAAGATTTCAACCGTCTACCTGTTCTATTCATTGTTCTACTTGTAGAAATTTACAAATAATTTCCGTTTCATGATTATCAATGGGGCTCGTTGTTGACTTAAACTTGAAGAACAAAAAATTGGCGAATGGTACTGTTTGGATGCTTTGCATATATGTTTCTTAGATTATATAGAAGCAATATATACAAAGATTTCAACCGTCTACCTGTTCCATTCATTGTTCTGCTTGTCGAAAGTTACAAATAATTTCCTTTAAAGGATTAACAATGGGGCTCGTAGTTCACTTAAACTTGAAGAACAAAAAATTGGCGAATTGTACTGTTTGGATGCTTTGCATATATGTTTCTTAGACTATTTAGAAGCAATATATAGTAAGATTTCACCCGTCTACCTGTACTCTTCATTGTTCTACTTGTAGAAAGTTACAAATAATTTCCATTTCATGATTATCAATGGGGCTCGCTGTTCACTTAAACTTGAAGATCAAAAAATTGGCGATTGTTACTGTTTAGATGCTTTGCAAATAGGTTTCTTAGACTATATAGAAGCAACATATACAAAGATTTCAACCGTCTACCTGTTCTATTCATTGTTCTACTTGTAGAAAGTTACAAATAATTTCCGTTTCATGATTATCAATGGGGCTCGTTGTTCACTTAAACTTGAAGAACAAAAAATTGGCGAATTGTACTGTTTGGATGCTTTGCATATATGTTTCTTAGACTATTTAGAAGCAATATATACAAAGAATTCAACCGTCTACCTGTACTATTCATTGTTCTACTTGTAGAAAGTTACAAATAATTTCCATTTCATGATTATCAATGGGGCTCGCTGTTCACTTAAACTTGAAGATCAAAAAATTGGCGATTGTTACTGTTTAGATGCTTTGCATATTGGTTTCTTAGACTATATAGAAGCAACATATACAAAGATTTCAACCGTCTACCTGTTCTGTTCATTGTTCTACTTGTAGAAAGTTACAAATAATTTCCGTTTCATGATTATCAATGGGGCTCGTTGTTGACTTAAACTTGAAGAACAAAAAATTGGCGAATGGTACTGTTTGGATGCTTTGCATATATGTTTCTTAGATTATATAGTAGCAATATATACAAAGATTTCAACCGTCTACCTGTTCCATTCATTGTTCTGCTTGTCGAAAGTTACAAATAATTTCCTTTAAAGGATTAACAATGGGGCTCGCAGTTCACTTAAACTTGAAGAACAAAAAATTGGCGAATTGTACTGTTTGGATGCTTTGCATATATGTTTCTTAGATTATATAGAAGCAATATATACAAAGATTTCAACCGTCTACGTGTTCCAATCATTGTTCTACTTGTAGAAAGTTACAAATAATTTCCATTTCATGGTTATCAATGGGGCTCGCTGTTCACTTAAACTTGAAGATCAAAAAATTGGCGATTGTTACTGTTTAGATGCTTTGCATATATGTTTCTTAGATTATATAGAAGCAATATATACAAAGATTTCAACCGTCTACCTGTTCCATTCATTGTTCTGCTTGTCGAAAGTTACAAATAATTTCCTTTAAAGGATTAACAATGGGGCTCGTAGTTCACTTAAACTTGAAGAACAAAAAATTGGCGAATTGTACTGTTTGGATGCTTTGCATATGTGTTTCTTAGACTATTTAGAAGCACTATATAGAAAGATTTCACCCGTCTACCTGTACTATTCATTGTTCTACTTGTAGAAAGTTACAAATATTTTCCATTTCATGATTATCAATGGGGCTCGCTGATCACTTAAACTTGAAGATCAAAAAATTGGCGATTGTTACTGTTTAGATGCTTTGCATATATGTTTCTTAGATTATATAGAAGCAATATATACAAAGATTTCAACCGTCTACCTGTTCCATTCATTGTTCTGCTTGTCGAAAGTTACAAATAATTTCCTTTAAAGGATTAACAATGGGGCTCGTAGTTTACTTAAACTTGAAGAACAAAAAATTGGCGAATTGTACTGTTTGGATGCTTTGCATATATGTTTCTTAGGCTATTTAGAAGCAATATATAGAAAGATTTCACCCGTCTACCTGTACTATTCAGTGTTCTACTTGTAGAAAGTTACAAATATTTTCCATTTCATGATTATCAATGGGGCTCGCTGTTCACTTAAACTTGAAGATCAAAAAATTGGCGATTGTTACTGTTTAGATGCTTTGCATATAGGTTTCTTAGACTATATAGAAGCAACATATACAAAGATTTCAACCGTCTACCTGTTCTATTCATTGTTCTACTTGTAGAAAGTTACAAATAATTTCCGTTTCATGATTATCAATGGGGCTCGTTGTTGACTTAAACTTGAAGAACAAAAAATTGGCGAATGGTACTGTTTGGATGCTTTGCATATATGTTTCTTAGATTATATAGAAGCAATATATACAAAGATTTCAACCGTCTACCTGTTCCAATCATTGTTCTGCTTGTCGAAAGTTACAAATAATTTCCTTTAAAGGATTAACAATGGGGCTCGTAGTTCACTTAGACTTGAAGAACAAAAAATTGGCGAATTGTACTGTTTGGATGCTTTGCATATATGTTTCTTAGACTATTTAGAAGCAATATATAGAAAGATTTCACCCGTCTACCTGTACTCTTCATTGTTCTACTTGTAGAAAGTTACAAATAATTTCCATTTCATGATTATCAATGGGGCTCGCTGTTCACTTAAACTTGAAGATCAAAAAATTGGCGATTGTTACTGTTTAGATGCTTTGCATATAGGTTTCTTAGACTATATAGAAGCAACATATACAAAGATTTCAACCGTCTACCTGTTCTATTCATTGTTCTACTTGTAGAAAGTTACAAATAATTTCCGTTTCATGATTATCAATGGGGCTCGTTGTTCACTTAAACTTGAAGAACAAAAAATTGGCGAATTGTACTGTTTGGATGCTTTGCATATATGTTTCTTAGACTATTTAGAAGCAATATATACAAAGAATTCAACCGTCTACCTGTACTATTCATTGTTCTACTTGTAGAAAGTTACAAATAATTTCCATTTCATGATTATCAATGGGGCTCGCTGTTCACTTAAACATGAAGATGAAATAATTGGCGAATTGTACTTTTTGGATACTTTCTATATATGTTTCTTAGACTATATAGACGCAATATATACAAAGATTTCAACCGTCTACCTGTTCCATTCATTGTTCTGCTTGTCGAAAGTTACAAATAATTTCCTTTAAAGGATTAACAATGGGGCTCGCAGTTCACTTAAACTTGAAGAACAAAAAATTGGCGAATTGTACTGTTTGGATGCTTTGCATATATGTTTCTTAGACTATTTAGAAGCACTATATAGAAAGATTTCACCCGTCTACCTGTACTATTCATTGTTCTACTTGTAGAAAGTTACAAATATTTTCCATTTCATGATTATCAATGGGGCTCGCTGTTCACTTAAACTTGAAGATCAAAAAATTGGCGGTTGTTACTGTTTAGATGCTTTGCATATAGGTTTCTTAGACTATATAGAAGCAACATATAGAAAGATTTCACCCGTCTACCTGTACTCTTCATTGTTCTACTTGTAGAAAGTTACAAATAATTTCCATTTCATGATTATCAATGGGGCTCGCTGTTCACTTAAACTTGAAGATCAAAAAATTGGCGATTGTTACTGTTTAGATGCTTTGCATATAGGTTTCTTAGACTATATAGAAGCAACATATACAAAGATTTCAACCGTCTACCTGTTCTATTCATTGTTCTACTTGTAGAAAGTTACAAATAATTTCCGTCTCATGATTATCAATGGGGCTCGTTGTTGACTTAAACTTGAAGAACAAAAAATTGGCGAATGCTACTGTTTGGATGCTTTGCATATATGTTTCTTAGTTTATATAGAAGCAATATATACAAAGATTTCAACCGTCTACCTGTTCCATTCATTGTTCTGCTTGTCGAAAGTTACAAATAATTTCCTTTAAAGGATTAACAATGGGGCTCATTGTTCACTTAAACTTGAAGAACAAATAATTGGCGAATTGTACTGTTTGGATGCTTTGCATATATGTTTCTTAGACTATTTAGAAGCAATATATAGAAAGATTTCACCCGTCTACCTGTACTATTCATTGTTCTACTTGTAGAAAATTACAAATAATTTCCATTTCATGATTATCAATGGGGCTCGCTGTTCACTTAAACTTGAAGATCAAAAAATTGGCGATCGTTACTGTTTAGATGCTTTGCATATAGGTTTCTTAGACTATATAGAAGATACATATACAAAGATTTCAACAGTCTACCTGTTCTATTCATTGTTCTACTTGTAGAAAGTTACAAATAATTTCCATTTCATGATTATCAATGGGGCTCGCTGTTCACTTAAACTTGAAGATAAAAAAATTGGCGATTGTTACTGTTTAGATGCTTTGCATATAGGTTTCTTAGATTATATAGAAGCAACATATACAAAGATTTCAACCTTCTACCTGTTCCATTCATTGTTCTACTTGTCGAAATTTACAAATAATTTCCTTTAAAGGATTAACAATGGGGCTCGTTGTTCACTTAAACTTGAAGAACAATAAATTGGCGAATTTTACTGTTTGGATGCTTTGCATATATGTTTCTTAGACTATTTAGAAGAAACATATTCAAAGATTTCAACAGTCTACCTGTTCTATTCATTGTTCTACTCGTAGAAAGTTACAAATAATTTCCATTTCATGATTATCAATGGGGCTCGCTGTTCACTTAAACTTGAAGATCAAAAAATTGGCGATTGTTACTGTTTAGATGCTTTGCATATAGGTTTCTCAGACTATATAGAAGCAACATATACAAAGATTTCAACCGTCTACCTGTTCTGTTCATTGTTCTACTTGTAGAAAGTTACAAATAATTTCCGTTTCATGATTATCAATGGGGCTCGTTGTTGACTTAAACTTGAAGAACAAGAAATTGGCGAATGGTACTGTTTGGATGCTTTGCATATATGTTTCTTAGATTATATAGAAGCAATATATACAAAGATTTCAACCGTCTACCTGTTCCATTCATTGTTCTGCTTGTCGAAAGTTACAAATAATTTCCTTTAAAGGATTAACAATGGGGCTCGTAGTTCACTTAAACTTGAAGAACAAAAAATTGGCGAATTGTACTGTTTGGATGCTTTGCATATATGTTTCTTAAACTATTTAGAAGCAATATATACAATGATTTCAACCGTCTACATGATCCATTCATTGTTCTACTTGTCGAAATTTACAAATAATTTCCTTTAAAGGATTAACAATGGGGCTCGTAGTTCACTTAAACATGAAGATGAAATAATTGGCGAATTGTACTGTTTGGATACTTTCTATATATGTTTCTTAGACTATATAGACGCAATATATACAAGGATTTCAACCGTCTACCTTTTCCATTCATTGTTCTACTTGTCGAAAGTTACAAATAATTACCGATAAAGGATTAACCATTGGGGCTCATTGTTCACTTAAACTTGAAGCACAAAAAATTGGCGAATTGTACTGTTTGGATGCTTTGCATATATGTTTCTTAGACTATATAGATGCAATATATTCAAAGATTACAACCGTCTACCTGTTCCATTCATTGTTCTACTTGTCGAAATTTACAAATAATTTCCTTTAAAGGAATAACAATGGGGCTCGTTGTTCACTTAAACTTGAAGAACAATAAATTGGCGAATTTTACTGTTTGGATGCTTTGCATATATGTTTCTTAGACTATTTAAAAGCAATATATAGAAAGATTTCACCCGTCTACCTGTACTATTCATTGTTCTACTTGTAGAAAGTTACAAATAATTTCCATTTCATGATTATCAATGGGGCTCGCTGTTCACTTAAAATTGAAGATCAAAAAATTGGCGATTGTTACTGTTTAGATGCTTTGCATATAGGTTTCTTAGACTATATAGAAGCAACATATACAAAGATTTCAACCGTCTACCTTTTCTGTTCATTGTTCTACTTGTAGAAAGTTACAAATAATTTCCGTTTCATGATTATCAATGGGGCTTGTTGTTCACTTAAACTTGAAGAACAAAAATTTGGCGAATGGTACTGTTTGGATGCTTTGCATATATGTTTCTTAGATTATATAGAAGCAATATATACAAAGATTTCAACCGTCTACCTGTACTATTCATTGTTCTACTTGTAGAAAGTTACAAATAATTTCCATTTCATGGTTATCAATGGGGCTCGCTGTTCACTTAAACTTGAAGATCAAAAAATTGGCGATTGTTACTGTTTAGATGCTTTGCATATATGTTTCTTAGATTATATAGAAGCAATATATACAAAGATTTCAACCGTCTACCTGTTCCATTCATTGTTCTACTTGTCGAAGGTTACAAATAATTTCCGATAACGGATTAACCATTGGGGCTCATTGTTCACTTAAACTTGAAGAACAAAAAATTGGCGAATTGTACTGTTTGGATGCTTTGCATATATGTTTCTTATACTTTATAGAAGGAATATATACAAAGGTTTCAACCGTCTACCTGTTCCATTCAATGTTCTACTTGTCGAAAGTTACAAATAATTTCCGTTTCATGATTATCAATGGGGCTCGTTGTTCACTTAAACTTGAAGAACAAAAAATTGGCGAATTGTACTGTTTGGATGCTTTGCATATATGTTTCTTAGACTATTTAGAAGCAATATATACAAAGAATTCAACCGTCTACCTGTACTATTCATTGTTCTACTTGTAGAAAGTTACAAATAATTTCCATTTCATGATTATCAATGGGGCTCGCTGTTCACTTAAACTTGAAGATCAAAAAATTGGCGATTGTTACTGTTTAGATGCTTTGCATATTGGTTTCTTAGACTATATAGAAGCAACATATACAAAGATTTCAACCGTCTACCTGTTCTGTTCATTGTTCTACTTGTAGAAAGTTACAAATAATTTCCGTTTCATGATTATCAATGGGGCTCGTTGTTGACTTAAACTTGAAGAACAAAAAATTGGCGAATGGTACTGTTTGGATGCTTTGCATATATGTTTCTTAGATTATATAGTAGCAATATATACAAAGATTTCAACCGTCTACCTGTTCCATTCATTGTTCTGCTTGTCGAAAGTTACAAATAATTTCCTTTAAAGGATTAACAATGGGGCTCGCAGTTCACTTAAACTTGAAGAACAAAAAATTGGCGAATTGTACTGTTTGGATGCTTTGCATATATGTTTCTTAGATTATATAGAAGCAATATATACAAAGATTTCAACCGTCTACCTGTTCCATTCATTGTTCTGCTTGTCGAAAGTTACAAATAATTTCCTTTAAAGGATTAACAATGGGGCTCGTAGTTCACTTAAACTTGAAGAACAAAAAATTGGCGAATTGTACTGTTTGGATGCTTTGCATATGTGTTTCTTAGACTATTTAGAAGCACTATATAGAAAGATTTCACCCGTCTACCTGTACTATTCATTGTTCTACTTGTAGAAAGTTACAAATATTTTCCATTTCATGATTATCAATGGGGCTCGCTGATCACTTAAACTTGAAGATCAAAAAATTGGCGATTGTTACTGTTTAGATGCTTTGCATATATGTTTCTTAGATTATATAGAAGCAATATATACAAAGATTTCAACCGTCTACCTGTTCCATTCATTGTTCTGCTTGTCGAAAGTTACAAATAATTTCCTTTAAAGGATTAACAATGGGGCTCGTAGTTTACTTAAACTTGAAGAACAAAAAATTGGCGAATTGTACTGTTTGGATGCTTTGCATATATGTTTCTTAGGCTATTTAGAAGCAATATATAGAAAGATTTCACCCGTCTACCTGTACTATTCAGTGTTCTACTTGTAGAAAGTTACAAATATTTTCCATTTCATGATTATCAATGGGGCTCGCTGTTCACTTAAACTTGAAGATCAAAAAATTGGCGATTGTTACTGTTTAGATGCTTTGCATATAGGTTTCTTAGACTATATAGAAGCAACATATACAAAGATTTCAACCGTCTACCTGTTCTATTCATTGTTCTACTTGTAGAAAGTTACAAATAATTTCCGTTTCATGATTATCAATGGGGCTCGTTGTTGACTTAAACTTGAAGAACAAAAAATTGGCGAATGGTACTGTTTGGATGCTTTGCATATATGTTTCTTAGATTATATAGAAGCAATATATACAAAGATTTCAACCGTCTACCTGTTCCATTCATTGTTCTGCTTGTCGAAAGTTACAAATAATTTCCTTTAAAGGATTAACAATGGGGCTCGTAGTTCACTTAGACTTGAAGAACAAAAAATTGGCGAATTGTACTGTTTGGATGCTTTGCATATATGTTTCTTAGACTATTTAGAAGCAATATATAGAAAGATTTCACCCGTCTACCTGTACTCTTCATTGTTCTACTTGTAGAAAGTTACAGATAATTTCCATTTCATGATTATCAATGGGGCTCGCTGTTCACTTAAACTTGAAGATCAAAAAATTGGCGATTGTTACTGTTTAGATGCTTTGCATATAGGTTTCTTAGACTATATAGAAGCAACATATACAAAGATTTCAACCGTCTACCTGTTCTATTCATTGTTCTACTTGTAGAAAGTTACAAATAATTTCCGTTTCATTATTATCAATGGGGCTCGTTGTTCACTTAAACTTGAAGAACAAAAAATTGGCGAATTGTACTGTTTGGATGCTTTGCATATATGTTTCTTAGACTATTTAGAAGCAATATATACAAAGAATTCAACCGTCTACCTGTACTATTCATTGTTCTACTTGTAGAAAGTTACAAATAATTTCCATTTCATGATTATCAATGGGGCTCGCTGATCACTTAAACTTGAAGAACAAAAAATTGGCGAATTGTACTGTTTGGATGCTTTGCATATATGTTTCTTAGATTATATAGAAGCAATATATACAAAGATTTCAACCGTCTACCTGTTCCATTCATTGTTCTGCTTGTCGAAAGTTACAAATAATTTCCTTTAAAGGATTAACAATGGGGCTCGTAGTTCACTTAAACTTGAAGAACAAAAAATTGGCGAATTGTACTGTTTGGATGCTTTGCATATGTGTTTCTTAGACTATTTAGAAGCACTATATAGAAAGATTTCACCCGTCTACCTGTACTATTCATTGTTCTACTTGTAGAAAGTTACAAATATTTTCCATTTCATGATTATCAATGGGGCTCGCTGTTCACTTAAACTTGAAGATCAAAAAATTGGCGGTTGTTACTGTTTAGATGCTTTGCATATAGGTTTCTTAGACTATATAGAAGCAACATATAGAAAGATTTCACCCGTCTACCTGTACTCTTCATTGTTCTACTTGTAGAAAGTTACAAATAATTTCCATTTCATGATTATCAATGGGGCTCGCTGTTCACTTAAACTTGAAGATCAAAAAATTGGCGATTGTTACTGTTTAGATGCTTTGCATATAGGTTTCTTAGACTATATAGAAGCAACATATACAAAGATTTCAACCGTCTACCTGTTCTATTCATTGTTCTACTTGTAGAAAGTTACAAATAATTTCCGTCTCATGATTATCAATGGGGCTCGTTGTTGACTTAAACTTGAAGAACAAAAAATTGGCGAATGCTACTGTTTGGATGCTTTGCATATATGTTTCTTAGTTTATATAGAAGCAATATATACAAAGATTTCAACCGTCTACCTGTTCCATTCATTGTTCTGCTTGTCGAAAGTTACAAATAATTTCCTTTAAAGGATTAACAATGGGGCTCATTGTTCACTTAAACTTGAAGAACAAATAATTGGCGAATTGTACTGTTTGGATGCTTTGCATATATGTTTCTTAGACTATTTAGAAGCAATATATAGAAAGATTTCACCCGTCTACCTGTACTATTCATTGTTCTACTTGTAGAAAATTACAAATAATTTCCATTTCATGATTATCAATGGGGCTCGCTGTTCACTTAAACTTGAAGATCAAAAAATTGGCGATCGTTACTGTTTAGATGCTTTGCATATAGGTTTCTTAGACTATATAGAAGATACATATACAAAGATTTCAACAGTCTACCTGTTCTATTCATTGTTCTACTTGTAGAAAGTTACAAATAATTTCCATTTCATGATTATCAATGGGGCTCGCTGTTCACTTAAACTTGAAGATAAAAAAATTGGCGATTGTTACTGTTTAGATGCTTTGCATATAGGTTTCTTAGATTATATAGAAGCAACATATACAAAGATTTCAACCTTCTACCTGTTCCATTCATTGTTCTACTTGTCGAAATTTACAAATAATTTCCTTTAAAGGATTAACAATGGGGCTCGTTGTTCACTTAAACTTGAAGAACAATAAATTGGCGAATTTTACTGTTTGGATGCTTTGCATATATGTTTCTTAGACTATTTAGAAGAAACATATTCAAAGATTTCAACAGTCTACCTGTTCTATTCATTGTTCTACTCGTAGAAAGTTACAAATAATTTCCATTTCATGATTATCAATGGGGCTCGCTGTTCACTTAAACTTGAAGATCAAAAAATTGGCGATTGTTACTGTTTAGATGCTTTGCATATAGGTTTCTCAGACTATATAGAAGCAACATATACAAAGATTTCAACCGTCTACCTGTTCTGTTCATTGTTCTACTTGTAGAAAGTTACAAATAATTTCCGTTTCATGATTATCAATGGGGCTCGTTGTTGACTTAAACTTGAAGAACAAGAAATTGGCGAATGGTACTGTTTGGATGCTTTGCATATATGTTTCTTAGATTATATAGAAGCAATATATACAAAGATTTCAACCGTCTACCTGTTCCATTCATTGTTCTGCTTGTCGAAAGTTACAAATAATTTCCTTTAAAGGATTAACAATGGGGCTCGTAGTTCACTTAAACTTGAAGAACAAAAAATTGGCGAATTGTACTGTTTGGATGCTTTGCATATATGTTTCTTAAACTATTTAGAAGCAATATATACAATGATTTCAACCGTCTACATGATCCATTCATTGTTCTACTTGTCGAAATTTACAAATAATTTCCTTTAAAGGATTAACAATGGGGCTCGTAGTTCACTTAAACATGAAGATGAAATAATTGGCGAATTGTACTGTTTGGATACTTTCTATATATGTTTCTTAGACTATATAGACGCAATATATACAAGGATTTCAACCGTCTACCTTTTCCATTCATTGTTCTACTTGTCGAAAGTTACAAATAATTACCGATAAAGGATTAACCATTGGGGCTCATTGTTCACTTAAACTTGAAGCACAAAAAATTGGCGAATTGTACTGTTTGGATGCTTTGCATATATGTTTCTTAGACTATATAGATGCAATATATACAAAGATTTCAACCGTCTACCTGTTCCATTCATTGTTCTACTTGTCGAAATTTACAAATAATTTCCTTTAAAGGAATAACAATGGGGCTCGTTGTTCACTTAAACTTGAAGAACAATAAATTGGCGAATTTTACTGTTTGGATGCTTTGCATATATGTTTCTTAGACTATTTAAAAGCAATATATAGAAAGATTTCACCCGTCTACCTGTACTATTCATTGTTCTACTTGTAGAAAGTTACAAATAATTTCCATTTCATGATTATCAATGGGGCTCGCTGTTCACTTAAAATTGAAGATCAAAAAATTGGCGATTGTTACTGTTTAGATGCTTTGCATATAGGTTTCTTAGACTATATAGAAGCAACATATACAAAGATTTCAACCGTCTACCTTTTCTGTTCATTGTTCTACTTGTAGAAAGTTACAAATAATTTCCGTTTCATGATTATCAATGGGGCTTGTTGTTCACTTAAACTTGAAGAACAAAAATTTGGCGAATGGTACTGTTTGGATGCTTTGCATATATGTTTCTTAGATTATATAGAAGCAATATATACAAAGATTTCAACCGTCTACCTGTACTATTCATTGTTCTACTTGTAGAAAGTTACAAATAATTTCCATTTCATGGTTATCAATGGGGCTCGCTGTTCACTTAAACTTGAAGATCAAAAAATTGGCGATTGTTACTGTTTAGATGCTTTGCATATATGTTTCTTAGATTATATAGAAGCAATATATACAAAGATTTCAACCGTCTACCTGTTCCATTCATTGTTCTACTTGTCGAAGGTTACAAATAATTTCCGATAACGGATTAACCATTGGGGCTCATTGTTCACTTAAACTTGAAGAACAAAAAATTGGCGAATTGTACTGTTTGGATGCTTTGCATATATGTTTCTTATACTTTATAGAAGGAATATATACAAAGGTTTCAACCGTCTACCTGTTCCATTCAATGTTCTACTTGTCGAAAGTTACAAATAATTTCCGTTTCATGATTATCAATGGGGCTCGTTGTTGACTTAAACTTGAAGAACAAAAAATTGGCGAATGGTACTGTTTGGATGCTTTGCATATATGTTTCTTAGATTATATAGAAGCAATATATACAAAGATTTCAACCGTCTACCTGTTCCATTCATTGTTCTGCTTGTCGAAAGTTACAAATAATTTCCTTTAAAGGATTAACAATGGGGCTCGTAGTTCACTTAGACTTGAAGAACAAAAAATTGGCGAATTGTACTGTTTGGATGCTTTGCATATATGTTTCTTAGACTATTTAGAAGCAATATATAGAAAGATTTCACCCGTCTACCTGTACTCTTCATTGTTCTACTTGTAGAAAGTTACAAATAATTTCCATTTCATGATTATCAATGGGGCTCGCTGTTCACTTAAACTTGAAGATCAAAAAATTGGCGATTGTTACTGTTTAGATGCTTTGCATATAGGTTTCTTAGACTATATAGAAGCAACATATACAAAGATTTCAACCGTCTACCTGTTCTATTCATTGTTCTACTTGTAGAAAGTTACAAATAATTTCCGTTTCATGATTATCAATGGGGCTCGTTGTTCACTTAAACTTGAAGAACAAAAAATTGGCGAATTGTACTGTTTGGATGCTTTGCATATATGTTTCTTAGACTATTTAGAAGCAATATATACAAAGAATTCAACCGTCTACCTGTACTATTCATTGTTCTACTTGTAGAAAGTTACAAATAATTTCCATTTCATGATTATCAATGGGGCTCGCTGTTCACTTAAACATGAAGATGAAATAATTGGCGAATTGTACTTTTTGGATACTTTCTATATATGTTTCTTAGACTATATAGACGCAATATATACAAAGATTTCAACCGTCTACCTGTTCCATTCATTGTTCTGCTTGTCGAAAGTTACAAATAATTTCCTTTAAAGGATTAACAATGGGGCTCGCAGTTCACTTAAACTTGAAGAACAAAAAATTGGCGAATTGTACTGTTTGGATACTTTGCATATATGTTTCTTAGATTATATAGAAGCAATATATACAAAGATTTCAACCGTCTACCTGTTCCATTCATTGTTCTGCTTGTCGAAAGTTACAAATAATTTCCTTTAAAGGATTAACAATGGGGCTCGTAGTTCACTTAAACTTGAAGAACAAAAAATTGGCGAATTGTACTGTTTGGATGCTTTGCATATGTGTTTCTTAGACTATTTAGAAGCACTATATAGAAAGATTTCACCCGTCTACCTGTACTATTCATTGTTCTACTTGTAGAAAGTTACAAATATTTTCCATTTCATGATTATCAATGGGGCTCGCTGTTCACTTAAACTCGAAGATCAAAAAATTGGCGGTTGTTACTGTTTAGATGCTTTGCATATAGGTTTCTTAGACTATATAGAAGCAACATATAGAAAGATTTCACCCGTCTACCTGTACTCTTCATTGTTCTACTTGTAGAAAGTTACAAATAATTTCCATTTCATGATTATCAATGGGGCTCGCTGTTCACTTAAACTTGAAGATCAAATAAATTGGCGATTGTTACTGTTTAGATGCTTTGCATATAGGTTTCTTAGACTATATAGAAGCAACATATACAAAGATTTCAACCGTCTACCTGTTCTATTCATTGTTCTACTTGTAGAAAGTTACAAATAATTTCCGTTTCATGATTATCAATGGGGCTCGTTGTTGACTTAAACTTGAAGAACAAAAAATTGGCGAATGGTACTGTTTGGATGCTTTGCATATATGTTTCTTAGTTTATATAGAAGCAATATATACAAAGATTTCAACCGTCTACCTGTTCCATTCATTGTTCTGCTTGTCGAAAGTTACAAATAATTTCCTTTAAAGGATTAACAATGGGGCTCATTGTTCACTTAAACTTGAAGAACAAATAATTGGCGAATTGTACTGTTTGGATGCTTTGCATATATGTTTCTTAGACTATTTAGAAGCAATATATAGAAAGATTTCACCCGTCTACCTGTACTATTCATTGTTCTACTTGTAGAAAATTACAAATAATTTCCATTTCATGATTATCAATGGGGCTCGCTGTTCACTTAAACTTGAAGATCAAAAAATTGGCGATCGTTACTGTTTAGATGCTTTGCATATAGGTTTCTTAGACTATATAGAAGATACATATACAAAGATTTCAACAGTCTACCTGTTCTATTCATTGTTCTACTTGTAGAAAGTTACAAATAATTTCCATTTCATGATTATCAATGGGGCTCGCTGTTCACTTAAACTTGAAGATAAAAAAATTGGCGATTGTTACTGTTTAGATGCTTTGCATATAGGTTTCTTAGATTATATAGAAGCAATATATACAAAGATTTCAACCGTCTACCTGTTCCATTCATTGTTCTACTTGTCGAAATTTACAAATAATTTCCTTTAAAGGATTAACAATGGGGCTCGTTGTTCACTTAAACTTGAAGAACAATAAATTGGCGAATTTTACTGTTTGGATGCTTTGCATATATGTTTCTTAGACTATTTAGAAGAAACATATTCAAAGATTTCAACAGTCTACCTGTTCTATTCATTGTTCTACTCGTAGAAAGTTACAAATAATTTCCATTTCATGATTATCAATGGGGCTCGCTGTTCACTTAAACTTGAAGATCAAAAAATTGGCGATTGTTACTGTTTAGATGCTTTGCATATAGGTTTCTCAGACTATATAGAAGCAACATATACAAAGATTTCAACCGTCTACCTGTTCTGTTCATTGTTCTACTTGTAGAAAGTTACAAATAATTTCCGTTTCATGATTATCAATGGGGCTCGTTGTTGACTTAAACTTGAAGAACAAGAAATTGGCGAATGGTACTGTTTGGATGCTTTGCATATATGTTTCTTAGATTATATAGAAGCAATATATACAAAGATTTCAACCGTCTACCTGTTCCATTCATTGTTCTGCTTGTCGAAAGTTACAAATAATTTCCTTTAAAGGATTAACAATGGGGCTCGTAGTTCACTTAAACTTGAAGAACAAAAAATTGGCGAATTGTACTGTTTGGATGCTTTGCATATATGTTTCTTAAACTATTTAGAAGCAATATATACAATGATTTCAACCGTCTACATGATCCATTCATTGTTCTACTTGTCGAAATTTACAAATAATTTCCTTTAAAGGATTAACAATGGGGCTCGTAGTTCACTTAAACATGAAGATGAAATAATTGGCGAATTGTACTGTTTGGATACTTTCTATATATGTTTCTTAGACTATATAGACGCAATATATACAAGGATTTCAACCGTCTACCTTTTCCATTCATTGTTCTACTTGTCGAAAGTTACAAATAATTACCGATAAAGGATTAACCATTGGGGCTCATTGTTCACTTAAACTTGAAGCACAAAAAATTGGCGAATTGTACTGTTTGGATGCTTTGCATATATGTTTCTTAGACTATATAGATGCAATATATACAAAGATTTCAACCGTCTACCTGTTCCATTCATTGTTCTACTTGTCGAAATTTACAAATAATTTCCTTTAAAGGAATAACAATGGGGCTCGTTGTTCACTTAAACTTGAAGAACAATAAATTGGCGAATTTTACTGTTTGGATGCTTTGCATATATGTTTCTTAGACTATTTAAAAGCAATATATAGAAAGATTTCACCCGTCTACCTGTACTATTCATTGTTCTACTTGTAGAAAGTTACAAATAATTTCCATTTCATGATTATCAATGGGGCTCGCTGTTCACTTAAAATTGAAGATCAAAAAATTGGCGAATTGTACTGTTTGGATGCTTTGCATATATGATTCTTAGACTATTTAGAAGCAATATATAGAAAGATTTCACCCGTCTACCTGTACTATTCATTGTTCTACTTGTAGAAAGTTACAAATAATTTCCATTTCATGATTATCAATGGGGCTCGCTGTTCACTTAAACTTGAAGATCAAAAAATTGGCGAATTGTACTGTTTGGATGCTTTGCATATATGTTTCTTAGACTATATAGAAGCCATATATATACAAAGATTTCAACCGTCTACCTGTTCCATTCATTGTTCTACTTGTCGAAGGTTACAAATAATTTCCGATAACGGATTAACCATTGGGGCTCATTGTTCACTTAAACTTGAAGAACAAAAAATTGGCGAATTGTACTGTTTGGATGCTTTGCATATATGTTTCTTATACTTTATAGAAGGAATATATACAAAGGTTTCAACCGTCTACCTGTTCCATTCAATGTTCTACTTGTCGAAAGTTACAAATAATTTCCGATAAAAGATTAACAATGGGGCTCATTGTTCACTTAAACTTGAAGAACAAAAAATTGGCGAATGGTACTGTTTGGATGCTTTGCATATATGTTTCTTAGACTATATGGAAGCAATATATACAAAGATTTCAACCGTCTGCGTGTTCCAATCATTGTTCTGCTTGTAGAAAGTTACAATTAATTTCCGTTAAAGGATTAACAATGGGACTCGTAGTTCACTTAAACTTGAAGAACGAAAAATTGGCGAATTGTACTGTTTGGATGCTTTGCATATATGTTTCGTAGGCTATATAGAAGCAATATATACAATGATTTCAACCGTCTACCTGATCCATTCATTGTTTTACTTGTCGAAATTTACAAATAATTTCCTTTAAAGGATTAACAATGGGGCTCGTAGTTCACTTAAACTTGAAGAACAAAAAATTGGCGAATTGTACTGTTTGGATGCTTTGCATATGTGTTTCTTAGACTATTTAGAAGCACTATATAGAAAGATTTCACCCGTCTACCTGTACTATTCATTGTTCTACTTGTAGAAAGTTACAAATATTTTCCATTTCATGATTATCAATGGGGCTCGCTGTTCACTTAAACTTGAAGATCAAAAAATTGGCGATTGTTACTGTTTAGATGCTTTGCATATAGGTTTCTTAGACTATATAGAAGCAACATATACAAAGATTTCAACCGTCTACCTGTTCTATTCATTGTTCTACTTGTAGAAAGTTACAAATAATTTCCATTTCATGATTATCAATGGGGCTCGCTGTTCACTTAAACTTGAAGATAAAAAAATTGGCGATTGTTACTGTTTAGATGCTTTGCATATAGGTTTCTTAGACTATATGGAAGCAACATATACAAAGATTTCAACCGTCTACCTGTTCTGTTCATTGTTCTACTTGTAGAAAGTTAGAAATAATTTCCGTTTCATGATTATCAATGGGGCTCGTTGTTGACTTAAACTTGAAGAACAAAAAATTGGCGAATGGTACTGTTTGGATGCTTTGCATATATGTTTCTTAGATTATATAGAAGAAACATATACAAAGATTTCAACAGTCTACCTGTTCTATTCATTGTTCTACTTGTAGAAAGTTACAAATAATTTCCATTTCATGATTATCAATGGGGCTCGTAGTTCACTTAAACTTGAAGAACAAAAAATTGGCGAATTGTACTGTTTGGATGCTTTGCATATGTGTTTCTTAGCCTATTTAGAAGCACTATATAGAAAGATTTCACCCGTCTACCTGTACTATTCATTGTTCTACTTGTAGAAAGTTACAAATAATTTCCATTTCATGATTATCAATGGGGCTCGCTGTTCACTTAAACTTGAAGATCAAAAAATTGGCGGTTGTTACTGTTTAGATGCTTTGCATATAGGTTTCTTAGACTATATAGAAGCAACATATACAAAGATTTCAACCGTCTACCTGTTCTATTCATTGTTCTACTTGTAGAAAGTTACAAATAATTTCCGTTTCATGATTATCAATGGGGCTCGTTGTTCACTTAAACTTGAAGAACAAAAAATTGGCGAATTGTACTGTTTGGATGCTTTGCATATATGATTCTTAGACTATTTAGAAGCAATATATACAAAGAATTCAACCTTCTACCTGTACTATTCATTGTTCTACTTGTAGAAAGTTACAGATCATTTCCATTTCATGATTATCAATGGGGCTCGCTGTTCACTTAAACTTGAAGATCAAAAAATTGGCGATTGTTACTGTTTAGATGCTTTGCATATAGGTTTCTTAGACTATATAGAAGCAACATATACAAAGATTTCAACCGTCTACCTGTTCTGTTCATTGTTCTACTTGTAGAAAGTTACAAATAATTTCCGTTTCATGACTATCAATGGGGCTCGTTGTTGACTTAAACTTGAAGAACAAAAAATTGGCGAATGGTACTGTTTGGATGCTTTGCATATATGTTTCTTAGATTATATAGTAGCAATATATACAAAGATTTCAACCGTCTACCTGTTCCATTCATTGTTCTGCTTGTCGAAAGTTACAAATAATTTCCTTTAAAGGATTAACAATGGGGCTCGCAGTTCACTTAAACTTGAAGAACAAAAAATTGGCGAATTGTACTGTTTGGATGCTTTGCATATATGATTCTTAGACTATTTAGAAGCAATATATAGAAAGATTTCACCCGTCTACCTGTACTATTCATTGTTCTACTTGTAGAAAGTTACAAATAATTTCCATTTCATGATTATCAATGGGGCTCGCTGTTCACTTAAACTTGAAGATCAAAAAATTGGCGAATTGTACTGTTTGGATGCTTTGCATATATGTTTCTTAGACTATATAGAAGCCATATATATACAAAGATTTCAACCGTCTACCTGTTCCATTCAATGTTCTACTTATCGAAAGTTACAAATAATTTCCGATAAAGGATTAACAATGGGGCTCATTGTTCACTTAAACTTGAAGGACAAAAAATTGGCGAATTGTACTGTTTGGATGCTTTGCATATATGTTTCTTAGACTATATGGAAGCAATATATACAAAGATTTCAACCGTCTACGTGTTCCATTCATTGTTCTGCTTGTCGAAAGTTACAAATAATTTCCTTTAAAGGATTAACAATGGGGCTCGCAGTTCACTTAAACTTGAAGAACAAAAAATTGGCGAATTGTACTCTTTGGATGCTTTGCATATATGTTTCTTAGACTATATAGACGCAACATATACAAAGATTTCACCCGTCTACCTGTACTATTCATTGTTCTACTTGTAGAAAGTTACAAATAATTTCCATTTCATGATTATCAATGGGGCTCGCTGTTCACTTAAACTTGAAGATCAAAAAATTGGCGATCGTTACTGTTTAGATGCTTTGCATATAGGTTTCTTAGACTATATAGAAGATACATATACAAAGATTTCAACAGTCTACCTGTTCTATTCATTGTTCTACTTGTAGAAAGTTACAAATAATTTCCATTTCATGATTATCAATGGGGCTCGCTGTTCACTTAAACTTGAAGATAAAAAAATTGGCGATTGTTACTGTTTAGATGCTTTGCATATAGGTTTCTTAGATTATATAGAAGCAATATATACAAAGATTTCAACCGTCTACCTGTTCCATTCATTGTTCTACTTGTCGAAATTTACAAATAATTTCCTTTAAAGGATTAACAATGGGGCTCGTTGTTCACTTAAACTTGAAGAACAATAAATTGGCGAATTTTACTGTTTGGATGCTTTGCATATATGTTTCTTAGACTATTTAGAAGAAACATATTCAAAGATTTCAACAGTCTACCTGTTCTATTCATTGTTCTACTCGTAGAAAGTTACAAATAATTTCCATTTCATGATTATCAATGGGGCTCGCTGTTCACTTAAACTTGAAGATCAAAAAATTGGCGATTGTTACTGTTTAGATGCTTTGCATATAGGTTTCTCAGACTATATAGAAGCAACATATACAAAGATTTCAACCGTCTACCTGTTCTGTTCATTGTTCTACTTGTAGAAAGTTACAAATAATTTCCGTTTCATGATTATCAATGGGGCTCGTTGTTGACTTAAACTTGAAGAACAAGAAATTGGCGAATGGTACTGTTTGGATGCTTTGCATATATGTTTCTTAGATTATATAGAAGCAATATATACAAAGATTTCAACCGTCTACCTGTACTATTCATTGTTCTACTTGTAGAAAGTTACAAATAATTTCCATTTCATGGTTATCAATGGGGCTCGCTGTTCACTTAAACTTGAAGATCAAAAAATTGGCGATTGTTACTGTTTAGATGCTTTGCATATATGTTTCTTAGATTATATAGAAGCAATATATACAAAGATTTCAACCGTCTACCTGTTCCATTCATTGTTCTACTTGTCGAAGGTTACAAATAATTTCCGATAACGGATTAACCATTGGGGCTCATTGTTCACTTAAACTTGAAGAACAAAAAATTGGCGAATTGTACTGTTTGGATGCTTTGCATATATGTTTCTTATACTTTATAGAAGGAATATATACAAAGGTTTCAACCGTCTACCTGTTCCATTCAATGTTCTACTTGTCGAAAGTTACAAATAATTTCCGATAAAAGATTAACAATGGGGCTCATTGTTCACTTAAACTTGAAGAACAAAAAATTGGCGAATGGTACTGTTTGGATGCTTTGCATATATGTTTCTTAGACTATATGGAAGCAATATATACAAAGATTTCAACCGTCTGCGTGTTCCAATCATTGTTCTGCTTGTAGAAAGTTACAATTAATTTCCGTTAAAGGATTAACAATGGGACTCGTAGTTCACTTAAACTTGAAGAACGAAAAATTGGCGAATTGTACTGTTTGGATGCTTTGCATATATGTTTCGTAGGCTATATAGAAGCAATATATACAATGATTTCAACCGTCTACCTGATCCATTCATTGTTTTACTTGTCGAAATTTACAAATAATTTCCTTTAAAGGATTAACAATGGGGCTCGTAGTTCACTTAAACTTGAAGAACAAAAAATTGGCGAATTGTACTGTTTGGATGCTTTGCATATGTGTTTCTTAGACTATTTAGAAGCACTATATAGAAATATTTCACCCGTCTACCTGTACTATTCATTGTTCTACTTGTAGAAAGTTACAAATATTTTCCATTTCATGATTATCAATGGGGCTCGCTGTTCACTTAAACTTGAAGATCAAAAAATTGGCGATTGTTACTGTTTAGATGCTTTGCATATAGGTTTCTTAGACTATATAGAAGCAACATATACAAAGATTTCAACCGTCTACCTGTTCTATTCATTGTTCTACTTGTAGAAAGTTACAAATAATTTCCGTTTCATGTTTATCAATGGGGCTCGTTGTTGACTTAAACTTGAAGAACAAAAAATTGGCGAACGGTACTGTTTGGATGCTTTGCATATATGTTTCTTAGATTATATAGAAGCAATATATACAAAGATTTCAACCGTCAACCTGTTCCATTCATTGTTCTGCTTGTCGAAAGTTACAAATAATTTCCTTTAAAGGATTAACAATGGGGCTCGTAGTTCACTTAAACTTGAAGAACAAAAAATTGGCGAATTGTACTGTTTGGATGCTTTGCACATATGTTTCTTAGACTATATGGAAGCAATATATACAAAGATTTCAACCGTCTACGTGTTCCAATCGTTGTTCTACTTGTAGAAAGCTACAATTAATTTCCGTTAAAGATTAGCAATGGGGATCGTAGTTTACTTAAACTTGAAGAGCAAAAAATTGCCGAATTGTACTGTTTGGATACTTTGCATATATGTTTCTTAGACTATATAGAAGCAATATATACAATGATTTCAACCGTCTACCTGTTCCATTCATTGTTCTACTTGTCGAAAGTTACAAATAATTTCCGATAAAGGATTAACAATGGGGCTCATTGTTCACTTAAACTTGAAGGACAAAAAATTGGCGAATTGTACTGTTTGGATGCTTTGCATATATGTTTCTTAGACTATATGGAAGCAATATATACAAAGATTTCAACCGTCTACGTGTTCCAATCATTGTTCTACTTGTAGAAAGTTACAATTAATTTCCGTTTCATGATTATCAATGGGGCTCGTAGTTCACATAAACTTGAAGAACAAAAAATTGGCGATTGTTACTGTTTAGATGCTTTGCATATAGGTTTCTTAGACTATATAGAAGCAACATATACAAAGATTTCAACAGTCTACCTGTTCTATTCATTGTTCTACTTGTAGAAAGTTACAAATAATTTCCATTACATGATTATCAATGGGGCTCGCTGTTCACTTAAACTTGAAGAACAAAAAATTGGCGAATTGTACTGTTTGGATGCTTTGCATATATGTTTCTTATACTATATAGAAGCAATATATACAAAGATTTCAACCGTCTACCTGTTCCATTCAATGTTCTACTTGTCGAAAGTTACAAATAATTTCCGATAAAGGATTAACAATGGGGCTCATTGTTCACTTTAACTTGAAGAACAAAAAATTGGTGAATGGTACTGTTTGGATGCTTAGCATATATGTTTCTTAGACTATATAGAAGCAATATATACAAAGATTTCAACCGTCTACCTGTTCCATTCAATGTTCTACTTGTCGAAAGTTACAAATAATTTCCGATAAAGGATTAACAATGGGGCTCATTGTTCACTTTAACTTGAAGAACAAAAAATTGGTGAATGGTACTGTTTGGATGCTTAGCATATATGTTTCTTAGACTATATAGAAGCAATATATACAAAGATTTCAACCGTCTACCTGTTCCATTCATTGTTCTACTTGCCGAATGTTACAAATAATTTCCGATAAAGGATTAACCATTGGGGCTCATTGTTCACTTAAACTTGAAGAACAAAAAATGGGCGAATTGTACTGTTTGGATGCTTTGCATATATGTTTCTTATACTATATAGAAGCAATATATACAAAGATTTCAACAGTCTACCTGTTCTATTCATTGTTCTACTTGTAGAAAGTTACAAATAATTTCCATTACATGATTATCAATGGGGCTCGCTGTTCACTTAAACTTGAAGAACAAAAAATTGGCGAATTGTACTGTTTGGATGCTTTGCATATGTGTTTCTTAGACTATTTAGAAGCACTATATAGAAAGATTTCACCCGTCTACCTGTACTATTCATTGTTCTACTTGTAGAAAGTTACAAATATTTTCCATTTCATGATTATCAATGGGGCTCGCTGTTCACTTAAACTTGAAGATCAAAAAATTGGCGATTGTTACTGTTTAGATGCTTTGCATATAGGTTTCTTAGACTATATAGAAGCAACATATACAAAGATTTCAACCGTCTACCTGTTCTATTCATTGTTCTACTTGTAGAAAGTTACAAATAATTTCCATTTCATGATTATCAATGGGGCTCGCTGTTCACTTAAACTTGAAGATAAAAAAATTGGCGATTGTTACTGTTTAGATGCTTTGCATATAGGTTTCTTAGACTATATGGAAGCAACATATACAAAGATTTCAACCGTCTACCTGTTCTGTTCATTGTTCTACTTGTAGAAAGTTAGAAATAATTTCCGTTTCATGATTATCAATGGGGCTCGTTGTTGACTTAAACTTGAAGAACAAAAAATTGGCGAATGGTACTGTTTGGATGCTTTGCATATATGTTTCTTAGATTATATAGAAGAAACATATACAAAGATTTCAACAGTCTACCTGTTCTATTCATTGTTCTACTTGTAGAAAGTTACAAATAATTTCCATTTCATGATTATCAATGGGGCTCGTAGTTCACTTAAACTTGAAGAACAAAAAATTGGCGAATTGTACTGTTTGGATGCTTTGCATATGTGTTTCTTAGCCTATTTAGAAGCACTATATAGAAAGATTTCACCCGTCTACCTGTACTATTCATTGTTCTACTTGTAGAAAGTTACAAATAATTTCCATTTCATGATTATCAATGGGGCTCGCTGTTCACTTAAACTTGAAGATCAAAAAATTGGCGGTTGTTACTGTTTAGATGCTTTGCATATAGGTTTCTTAGACTATATAGAAGCAACATATACAAAGATTTCAACCGTCTACCTGTTCTATTCATTGTTCTACTTGTAGAAAGTTACAAATAATTTCCGTTTCATGATTATCAATGGGGCTCGTTGTTCACTTAAACTTGAAGAACAAAAAATTGGCGAATTGTACTGTTTGGATGCTTTGCATATATGATTCTTAGACTATTTAGAAGCAATATATACAAAGAATTCAACCTTCTACCTGTACTATTCATTGTTCTACTTGTAGAAAGTTACAGATCATTTCCATTTCATGATTATCAATGGGGCTCGCTGTTCACTTAAACTTGAAGATCAAAAAATTGGCGATTGTTACTGTTTAGATGCTTTGCATATAGGTTTCTTAGACTATATAGAAGCAACATATACAAAGATTTCAACCGTCTACCTGTTCTGTTCATTGTTCTACTTGTAGAAAGTTACAAATAATTTCCGTTTCATGACTATCAATGGGGCTCGTTGTTGACTTAAACTTGAAGAACAAAAAATTGGCGAATGGTACTGTTTGGATGCTTTGCATATATGTTTCTTAGATTATATAGTAGCAATATATACAAAGATTTCAACCGTCTACCTGTTCCATTCATTGTTCTGCTTGTCGAAAGTTACAAATAATTTCCTTTAAAGGATTAACAATGGGGCTCGCAGTTCACTTAAACTTGAAGAACAAAAAATTGGCGAATTGTACTGTTTGGATGCTTTGCATATATGATTCTTAGACTATTTAGAAGCAATATATAGAAAGATTTCACCCGTCTACCTGTACTATTCATTGTTCTACTTGTAGAAAGTTACAAATAATTTCCATTTCATGATTATCAATGGGGCTCGCTATTCACTTAAACTTGAAGATCAAAAAATTGGCGAATTGTACTGTTTGGATGCTTTGCATATATGTTTCTTAGACTATATAGAAGCCATATATATACAAAGATTTCAACCGTCTACCTGTTCCATTCAATGTTCTACTTATCGAAAGTTACAAATAATTTCCGATAAAGGATTAACAATGGGGCTCATTGTTCACTTAAACTTGAAGGACAAAAAATTGGCGAATTGTACTGTTTGGATGCTTTGCATATATGTTTCTTAGACTATATGGAAGCAATATATACAAAGATTTCAACCGTCTACGTGTTCCATTCATTGTTCTGCTTGTCGAAAGTTACAAATAATTTCCTTTAAAGGATTAACAATGGGGCTCGCAGTTCACTTAAACTTGAAGAACAAAAAATTGGCGAATTGTACTCTTTGGATGCTTTGCATATATGTTTCTTAGACTATATAGACGCAACATATACAAAGATTTCACCCGTCTACCTGTACTATTCATTGTTCTACTTGTAGAAAGTTACAAATAATTTCCATTTCATGATTATCAATGGGGCTCGCTGTTCACTTAAACTTGAAGATCAAAAAATTGGCGATCGTTACTGTTTAGATGCTTTGCATATAGGTTTCTTAGACTATATAGAAGATACATATACAAAGATTTCAACAGTCTACCTGTTCTATTCATTGTTCTACTTGTAGAAAGTTACAAATAATTTCCATTTCATGATTATCAATGGGGCTCGCTGTTCACTTAAACTTGAAGATAAAAAAATTGGCGATTGTTACTGTTTAGATGCTTTGCATATAGGTTTCTTAGATTATATAGAAGCAATATATACAAAGATTTCAACCGTCTACCTGTTCCATTCATTGTTCTACTTGTCGAAATTTACAAATAATTTCCTTTAAAGGATTAACAATGGGTCTCATTGTTCACTTAAACTTGAAGAACAAAAAATTGGCGAATTGTACTGTTTGAATGCTTTGCATATATGTTTCTTAGACTATTTAGAAGAAACATATTCAAAGATTTCAACAGTCTACCTGTTCTATTCATTGTTCTACTCGTAGAAAGTTACAAATAATTTCCATTTCATGATTATCAATGGGGCTCGCTGTTCACTTAAACTTGAAGATCAAAAAATTGGCGATTGTTACTGTTTAGATGCTTTGCATATAGGTTTCTCAGACTATATAGAAGCAACATATACAAAGATTTCAACCGTCTACCTGTTCTGTTCATTGTTCTACTTGTAGAAAGTTACAAATAATTTCCGTTTCATGATTATCAATGGGGCTCGTTGTTGACTTAAACTTGAAGAACAAGAAATTGGCGAATGGTACTGTTTGGATGCTTTGCATATATGTTTCTTAGATTATATAGAAGCAATATATACAAAGATTTCAACCGTCTACCTGTACTATTCATTGTTCTACTTGTAGAAAGTTACAAATAATTTCCATTTCATGGTTATCAATGGGGCTCGCTGTTCACTTAAACTTGAAGATCAAAAAATTGGCGATTGTTACTGTTTAGATGCTTTGCATATATGTTTCTTAGATTATATAGAAGCAATATATACAAAGATTTCAACCGTCTACCTGTTCCATTCATTGTTCTACTTGTCGAAGGTTACAAATAATTTCCGATAACGGATTAACCATTGGGGCTCATTGTTCACTTAAACTTGAAGAACAAAAAATTGGCGAATTGTACTGTTTGGATGCTTTGCATATATGTTTCTTATACTTTATAGAAGGAATATATACAAAGGTTTCAACCGTCTACCTGTTCCATTCAATGTTCTACTTGTCGAAAGTTACAAATAATTTCCGATAAAAGATTAACAATGGGGCTCATTGTTCACTTAAACTTGAAGAACAAAAAATTGGCGAATGGTACTGTTTGGATGCTTTGCATATATGTTTCTTAGACTATATGGAAGCAATATATACAAAGATTTCAACCGTCTGCGTGTTCCAATCATTGTTCTGCTTGTAGAAAGTTACAATTAATTTCCGTTAAAGGATTAACAATGGGACTCGTAGTTCACTTAAACTTGAAGAACGAAAAATTGGCGAATTGTACTGTTTGGATGCATTGCATATTGTTTCGTAGGCTATATAGATGCAATATATACAATGATTTCAACCGTCTACCTGATCCATTCATTGTTTTACTTGTCGAAATTTACAAATAATTTCCTTTAAAGGATTAACAATGGGGCTCGTAGTTCACTTAAACTTGAAGAACAAAAAATTGGCGAATTGTACTGTTTGGATGCTTTGCATATGTGTTTCTTAGCCTATTTAGAAGCAATATATAGAAAGATTTCACCCGTCTACCTGTACTATTCATTGTTCTACTTGTAGAAAATTACAAATAATTTCCATTTCATGATTATCAATGGGGCTCGCTGTTCACTTAAACTTGAAGATCAAAAAATTGGCGATCGTTACTGTTTAGATGCTTTGCATATAGGTTTCTTAGACTATATAGAAGATACATATACAAAGATTTCAACAGTCTACCTGTTCTATTCATTGTTCTACTTGTAGAAAGTTACAAATAATTTCCATTTCATGATTATCAATGGGGCTCGCTGTTCACTTAAACTTGAAGATAAAAAAATTGGCGATTGTTACTGTTTAGATGCTTTGCATATAGGTTTCTTAGATTATATAGAAGCAATATATACAAAGATTTCAACCGTCTACCTGTTCCATTCATTGTTCTACTTGTCGAAATTTACAAATAATTTCCTTTAAAGGATTAACAATGGGGCTCGTTGTTCACTTAAACTTGAAGAACAATAAATTGGCGAATTTTACTGTTTGGATGCTTTGCATATATGTTTCTTAGACTATTTAGAAGAAACATATTCAAAGATTTCAACAGTCTACCTGTTCTATTCATTGTTCTACTCGTAGAAAGTTACAAATAATTTCCATTTCATGATTATCAATGGGGCTCGCTGTTCACTTAAACTTGAAGATCAAAAAATTGGCGATTGTTACTGTTTAGATGCTTTGCATATAGGTTTCTCAGACTATATAGAAGCAACATATACAAAGATTTCAACCGTCTACCTGTTCTGTTCATTGTTCTACTTGTAGAAAGTTACAAATAATTTCCGTTTCATGATTATCAATGGGGCTCGTTGTTGACTTAAACTTGAAGAACAAGAAATTGGCGAATGGTACTGTTTGGATGCTTTGCATATATGTTTCTTAGATTATATAGAAGCAATATATACAAAGATTTCAACCGTCTACCTGTTCCATTCATTGTTCTGCTTGTCGAAAGTTACAAATAATTTCCTTTAAAGGATTAACAATGGGGCTCGTAGTTCACTTAAACTTGAAGAACAAAAAATTGGCGAATTGTACTGTTTGGATGATTTGCATATATGTTTCTTAAACTATTTAGAAGCAATATATACAATGATTTCAACCGTCTACATGATCCATTCATTGTTCTACTTGTCGAAATTTACAAATAATTTCCTTTAAAGGATTAACAATGGGGCTCGTAGTTCACTTAAACATGAAGATGAAATAATTGGCGAATTGTACTGTTTGGATACTTTCTATATATGTTTCTTAGACTATATAGACGCAATATATACAAGGATTTCAACCGTCTACCTTTTCCATTCATTGTTCTACTTGTCGAAAGTTACAAATAATTACCGATAAAGGATTAACCATTGGGGCTCATTGTTCACTTAATCTTGAAGCACAAAAAATTGGCGAATTGTACTGTTTGGATGCTTTGCATATATGTTTCTTAGACTATATAGATGCAATATATACAAAGATTTCAACCGTCTACCTGTTCCATTCATTGTTCTACTTGTCGAAATTTACAAATAATTTCCTTTAAAGGAATAACAATGGGGCTCGTTGTTCACTTAAACTTGAAGAACAATAAATTGGCGAATTTTACTGTTTGGATGCTTTGCATATATGTTTCTTAGACTATTTAAAAGCAATATATAGAAAGATTTCACCCGTCTACCTGTACTATTCATTGTTCTACTTGTAGAAAGTTACAAATAATTTCCATTTCATGATTATCAATGGGGCTCGCTGTTCACTTAAAATTGAAGATCAAAAAATTGGCGAATTGTACTGTTTGGATGCTTTGCATATATGATTCTTAGACTATTTAGAAGCAATATATAGAAAGATTTCACCCGTCTACCTGTACTATTCATTGTTCTACTTGTAGAAAGTTACAAATAATTTCCATTTCATGATTATCAATGGGGCTCGCTGTTCACTTAAACTTGAAGATCAAAAAATTGGCGAATTGTACTGTTTGGATGCTTTGCATATATGTTTCTTAGACTATATAGAAGCCATATATATACAAAGATTTCAACCGTCTACCTGTTCCATTCATTGTTCTACTTGTCGAAGGTTACAAATAATTTCCGATAACGGATTAACCATTGGGGCTCATTGTTCACTTAAACTTGAAGAACAAAAAATTGGCGAATTGTACTGTTTGGATGCTTTGCATATATGTTTCTTATACTTTATAGAAGGAATATATACAAAGGTTTCAACCGTCTACCTGTTCCATTCAATGTTCTACTTGTCGAAAGTTACAAATAATTTCCGATAAAAGATTAACAATGGGGCTCATTGTTCACTTAAACTTGAAGAACAAAAAATTGGCGAATGGTACTGTTTGGATGCTTTGCATATATGTTTCTTAGACTATATGGAAGCAATATATACAAAGATTTCAACCGTCTGCGTGTTCCAATCATTGTTCTGCTTGTAGAAAGTTACAATTAATTTCCGTTAAAGGATTAACAATGGGACTCGTAGTTCACTTAAACTTGAAGAACGAAAAATTGGCGAATTGTACTGTTTGGATGCTTTGCATATATGTTTCGTAGGCTATATAGAAGCAATATATACAATGATTTCAACCGTCTACCTGATCCATTCATTGTTTTACTTGTCGAAATTTACAAATAATTTCCTTTAAAGGATTAACAATGGGGCTCGTAGTTCACTTAAACTTGAAGAACAAAAAATTGGCGAATTGTACTGTTTGGATGCTTTGCATATGTGTTTCTTAGACTATTTAGAAGCACTATATAGAAAGATTTCACCCGTCTACCTGTACTATTCATTGTTCTACTTGTAGAAAGTTACAAATATTTTCCATTTCATGATTATCAATGGGGCTCGCTGTTCACTTAAACTTGAAGATCAAAAAATTGGCGATTGTTACTGTTTAGATGCTTTGCATATAGGTTTCTTAGACTATATAGAAGCAACATATACAAAGATTTCAACCGTCTACCTGTTCTATTCATTGTTCTACTTGTAGAAAGTTACAAATAATTTCCATTTCATGATTATCAATGGGGCTCGCTGTTCACTTAAACTTGAAGATAAAAAAATTGGCGATTGTTACTGTTTAGATGCTTTGCATATAGGTTTCTTAGACTATATGGAAGCAACATATACAAAGATTTCAACCGTCTACCTGTTCTGTTCATTGTTCTACTTGTAGAAAGTTAGAAATAATTTCCGTTTCATGATTATCAATGGGGCTCGTTGTTGACTTAAACTTGAAGAACAAAAAATTGGCGAATGGTACTGTTTGGATGCTTTGCATATATGTTTCTTAGATTATATAGAAGAAACATATACAAAGATTTCAACAGTCTACCTGTTCTATTCATTGTTCTACTTGTAGAAAGTTCCAAATAATTTCCATTTCATGATTATCAATGGGGCTCGTAGTTCACTTAAACTTGAAGAACAAAAAATTGGCGAATTGTACTGTTTGGATGCTTTGCATATGTGTTTCTTAGCCTATTTAGAAGCACTATATAGAAAGATTTCACCCGTCTACCTGTACTATTCATTGTTCTACTTGTAGAAAGTTACAAATAATTTCCATTTCATGATTATCAATGGGGCTCGCTGTTCACTTAAACTTGAAGATCAAAAAATTGGCGGTTGTTACTGTTTAGATGCTTTGCATATAGGTTTCTTAGACTATATAGAAGCAACATATACAAAGATTTCAACCGTCTACCTGTTCTATTCATTGTTCTACTTGTAGAAAGTTACAAATAATTTCCGTTTCATGATTATCAATGGGGCTCGTTGTTCACTTAAACTTGAAGAACAAAAAATTGGCGAATTGTACTGTTTGGATGCTTTGCATATATGATTCTTAGACTATTTAGAAGCAATATATACAAAGAATTCAACCTTCTACCTGTACTATTCATTGTTCTACTTGTAGAAAGTTACAGATCATTTCCATTTCATGATTATCAATGGGGCTCGCTGTTCACTTAAACTTGAAGATCAAAAAATTGGCGATTGTTACTGTTTAGATGCTTTGCATATAGGTTTCTTAGACTATATAGAAGCAACATATACAAAGATTTCAACCGTCTACCTGTTCTGTTCATTGTTCTACTTGTAGAAAGTTACAAATAATTTCCGTTTCATGACTATCAATGGGGCTCGTTGTTGACTTAAACTTGAAGAACAAAAAATTGGCGAATGGTACTGTTTGGATGCTTTGCATATATGTTTCTTAGATTATATAGTAGCAATATATACAAAGATTTCAACCGTCTACCTGTTCCATTCATTGTTCTGCTTGTCGAAAGTTACAAATAATTTCCTTTAAAGGATTAACAATGGGGCTCGCAGTTCACTTAAACTTGAAGAACAAAAAATTGGCGAATTGTACTGTTTGGATGCTTTGCATATATGATTCTTAGACTATTTAGAAGCAATATATAGAAAGATTTCACCCGTCTACCTGTACTATTCATTGTTCTACTTGTAGAAAGTTACAAATAATTTCCATTTCATGATTATCAATGGGGCTCGCTGTTCACTTAAACTTGAAGATCAAAAAATTGGCGAATTGTACTGTTTGGATGCTTTGCATATATGTTTCTTAGACTATATAGAAGCCATATATATACAAAGATTTCAACCGTCTACCTGTTCCATTCAATGTTCTACTTATCGAAAGTTACAAATAATTTCCGATAAAGGATTAACAATGGGGCTCATTGTTCACTTAAACTTGAAGGACAAAAAATTGGCGAATTGTACTGTTTGGATGCTTTGCATATATGTTTCTTAGACTATATGGAAGCAATATATACAAAGATTTCAACCGTCTACGTGTTCCATTCATTGTTCTGCTTGTCGAAAGTTACAAATAATTTCCTTTAAAGGATTAACAATGGGGCTCGCAGTTCACTTAAACTTGAAGAACAAAAAATTGGCGAATTGTACTCTTTGGATGCTTTGCATATATGTTTCTTAGACTATATAGACGCAACATATACAAAGATTTCACCCGTCTACCTGTACTATTCATTGTTCTACTTGTAGAAAGTTACAAATAATTTCCATTTCATGATTATCAATGGGGCTCGCTGTTCACTTAAACTTGAAGATCAAAAAATTGGCGATCGTTACTGTTTAGATGCTTTGCATATAGGTTTCTTAGACTATATAGAAGATACATATACAAAGATTTCAACAGTCTACCTGTTCTATTCATTGTTCTACTTGTAGAAAGTTACAAATAATTTCCATTTCATGATTATCAATGGGGCTCGCTGTTCACTTAAACTTGAAGATAAAAAAATTGGCGATTGTTACTGTTTAGATGCTTTGCATATAGGTTTCTTAGATTATATAGAAGCAATATATACAAAGATTTCAACCGTCTACCTGTTCCATTCATTGTTCTACTTGTCGAAATTTACAAATAATTTCCTTTAAAGGATTAACAATGGGGCTCGTTGTTCACTTAAACTTGAAGAACAATAAATTGGCGAATTTTACTGTTTGGATGCTTTGCATATATGTTTCTTAGACTATTTAGAAGAAACATATTCAAAGATTTCAACAGTCTACCTGTTCTATTCATTGTTCTACTCGTAGAAAGTTACAAATAATTTCCATTTCATGATTATCAATGGGGCTCGCTGTTCACTTAAACTTGAAGATCAAAAAATTGGCGATTGTTACTGTTTAGATGCTTTGCATATAGGTTTCTCAGACTATATAGAAGCAACATATACAAAGATTTCAACCGTCTACCTGTTCTGTTCATTGTTCTACTTGTAGAAAGTTACAAATAATTTCCGTTTCATGATTATCAATGGGGCTCGTTGTTGACTTAAACTTGAAGAACAAGAAATTGGCGAATGGTACTGTTTGGATGCTTTGCATATATGTTTCTTAGATTATATAGAAGCAATATATACAAAGATTTCAACCGTCTACCTGTACTATTCATTGTTCTACTTGTAGAAAGTTACAAATAATTTCCATTTCATGGTTATCAATGGGGCTCGCTGTTCACTTAAACTTGAAGATCAAAAAATTGGCGATTGTTACTGTTTAGATGCTTTGCATATATGTTTCTTAGATTATATAGAAGCAATATATACAAAGATTTCAACCGTCTACCTGTTCCATTCATTGTTCTACTTGTCGAAGGTTACAAATAATTTCCGATAACGGATTAACCATTGGGGCTCATTGTTCACTTAAACTTGAAGAACAAAAAATTGGCGAATTGTACTGTTTGGATGCTTTGCATATATGTTTCTTATACTTTATAGAAGGAATATATACAAAGGTTTCAACCGTCTACCTGTTCCATTCAATGTTCTACTTGTCGAAAGTTACAAATAATTTCCGATAAAAGATTAACAATGGGGCTCATTGTTCACTTAAACTTGAAGAACAAAAAATTGGCGAATGGTACTGTTTGGATGCTTTGCATATATGTTTCTTAGACTATATGGAAGCAATATATACAAAGATTTCAACCGTCTGCGTGTTCCAATCATTGTTCTGCTTGTAGAAAGTTACAATTAATTTCCGTTAAAGGATTAACAATGGGACTCGTAGTTCACTTAAACTTGAAGAACGAAAAATTGGCGAATTGTACTGTTTGGATGCTTTGCATATATGTTTCGTAGGCTATATAGAAGCAATATATACAATGATTTCAACCGTCTACCTGATCCATTCATTGTTTTACTTGTCGAAATTTACAAATAATTTCCTTTAAAGGATTAACAATGGGGCTCGTAGTTCACTTAAACTTGAAGAACAAAAAATTGGCGAATTGTACTGTTTGGATGCTTTGCATATGTGTTTCTTAGACTATTTAGAAGCACTATATAGAAATATTTCACCCGTCTACCTGTACTATTCATTGTTCTACTTGTAGAAAGTTACAAATATTTTCCATTTCATGATTATCAATGGGGCTCGCTGTTCACTTAAACTTGAAGATCAAAAAATTGGCGATTGTTACTGTTTAGATGCTTTGCATATAGGTTTCTTAGACTATATAGAAGCAACATATACAAAGATTTCAACCGTCTACCTGTTCTATTCATTGTTCTACTTGTAGAAAGTTACAAATAATTTCCGTTTCATGTTTATCAATGGGGCTCGTTGTTGACTTAAACTTGAAGAACAAAAAATTGGCGAACGGTACTGTTTGGATGCTTTGCATATATGTTTCTTAGATTATATAGAAGCAATATATACAAAGATTTCAACCGTCAACCTGTTCCATTCATTGTTCTGCTTGTCGAAAGTTACAAATAATTTCCTTTAAAGGATTAACAATGGGGCTCGTAGTTCACTTAAACTTGAAGAACAAAAAATTGGCGAATTGTACTGTTTGGATGCTTTGCACATATGTTTCTTAGACTATATGGAAGCAATATATACAAAGATTTCAACCGTCTACGTGTTCCAATCGTTGTTCTACTTGTAGAAAGCTACAATTAATTTCCGTTAAAGATTAGCAATGGGGATCGTAGTTTACTTAAACTTGAAGAGCAAAAAATTGCCGAATTGTACTGTTTGGATACTTTGCATATATGTTTCTTAGACTATATAGAAGCAATATATACAATGATTTCAACCGTCTACCTGTTCCATTCATTGTTCTACTTGTCGAAAGTTACAAATAATTTCCGTTAAGGGATTAACAATGGGGATCGTAGTTTACTTAAACTTGAAGAACAAAAAATTGGCGAATGGTACTGTTTGGATGCTTTGCATATATGTTTCTTAGACTATATGGAAGCAATGTATACAAAGATTTCAACCGTCTGTGTGTTCCAATCATTGTTCTACTTGTAGAAAGTTACAATTAATTTCCGTTAAAGATTAACAATGGGGCTCGTAGTTCACTTAAACTTGAAGAACAAAAAATTGGCGAATTGTACTGTTTGGATGCTTTGCATATATGTTTCGTAGGCTATATAGAAGCAAAATATACAATGATTTCAACCGTCTACATGATCCATTCATTGTTCTACTTGTTGAAAGTTACAAATAAATTCCTTTAAAGGATTAACAATGGGGCTCGTAGTTCACTTAAACTTGAAGAACAAAAAATTGGCGAATGGTACTGTTTGGATGCTTTGCATATATGTTTCTTAGACTATATAGAAGCAATATATACAATGATTTCAACAGTCTACCTGTTCCATTCATTGTTCTACTTGTCGTAATTTACAAATAATTTCCTTTAAAGGATTAACAATGGGGCACGAAGTTCACTTAAACTTGAAGAACAAAAAATTGGCGAATGGTACTGTTTGGATGCTTTGCATATATGTTTCTTATACTATATAGAAGCAATATATACAAAGATTTCAACCGTCTACCTGTTCCATTCAATGTTCTACTTGTCGAAAGTTACAAATAATTTCCGATAAAGGATTAACAATGGGGCTCATTGTTCACTTTAACTTGAAGAACAAAAAATTGGTGAATGGTACTGTTTGGATGCTTAGCATATATGTTTCTTAGACTATATAGAAGCAATATATACAAAGATTTCAACCGTCTACCTGTTCCATTCATTGTTCTACTTGCCGAATGTTACAAATAATTTCCGATAAAGGATTAACCATTGGGGCTCATTGTTCACTTAAACTTGAAGAACAAAAAATGGGCGAATTGTACTGTTTGGATGCTTTGCATATATGTTTCTTATACTATATAGAAGCAATATATACAAAGATTTCAACAGTCTACCTGTTCTATTCATTGTTCTACTTGTAGAAAGTTACAAATAATTTCCATTACATGATTATCAATGGGGCTCGCTGTTCACTTAAACTTGAAGAACAAAAAATTGGCGAATTGTACTGTTTGGATGCTTTGCATATGTGTTTCTTAGACTATTTAGAAGCACTATATAGAAAGATTTCACCCGTCTACCTGTACTATTCATTGTTCTACTTGTAGAAAGTTACAAATATTTTCCATTTCATGATTATCAATGGGGCTCGCTGTTCACTTAAACTTGAAGATCAAAAAATTGGCGATTGTTACTGTTTAGATGCTTTGCATATAGGTTTCTTAGACTATATAGAAGCAACATATACAAAGATTTCAACCGTCTACCTGTTCTATTCATTGTTCTACTTGTAGAAAGTTACAAATAATTTCCATTTCATGATTATCAATGGGGCTCGCTGTTCACTTAAACTTGAAGATAAAAAAATTGGCGATTGTTACTGTTTAGATGCTTTGCATATAGGTTTCTTAGACTATATGGAAGCAACATATACAAAGATTTCAACCGTCTACCTGTTCTGTTCATTGTTCTACTTGTAGAAAGTTAGAAATAATTTCCGTTTCATGATTATCAATGGGGCTCGTTGTTGACTTAAACTTGAAGAACAAAAAATTGGCGAATGGTACTGTTTGGATGCTTTGCATATATGTTTCTTAGATTATATAGAAGAAACATATACAAAGATTTCAACAGTCTACCTGTTCTATTCATTGTTCTACTTGTAGAAAGTTACAAATAATTTCCATTTCATGATTATCAATGGGGCTCGTAGTTCACTTAAACTTGAAGAACAAAAAATTGGCGAATTGTACTGTTTGGATGCTTTGCATATGTGTTTCTTAGCCTATTTAGAAGCACTATATAGAAAGATTTCACCCGTCTACCTGTACTATTCATTGTTCTACTTGTAGAAAGTTACAAATAATTTCCATTTCATGATTATCAATGGGGCTCGCTGTTCACTTAAACTTGAAGATCAAAAAATTGGCGGTTGTTACTGTTTAGATGCTTTGCATATAGGTTTCTTAGACTATATAGAAGCAACATATACAAAGATTTCAACCGTCTACCTGTTCTATTCATTGTTCTACTTGTAGAAAGTTACAAATAATTTCCGTTTCATGATTATCAATGGGGCTCGTTGTTCACTTAAACTTGAAGAACAAAAAATTGGCGAATTGTACTGTTTGGATGCTTTGCATATATGATTCTTAGACTATTTAGAAGCAATATATACAAAGAATTCAACCTTCTACCTGTACTATTCATTGTTCTACTTGTAGAAAGTTACAGATCATTTCCATTTCATGATTATCAATGGGGCTCGCTGTTCACTTAAACTTGAAGATCAAAAAATTGGCGATTGTTACTGTTTAGATGCTTTGCATATAGGTTTCTTAGACTATATAGAAGCAACATATACAAAGATTTCAACCGTCTACCTGTTCTGTTCATTGTTCTACTTGTAGAAAGTTACAAATAATTTCCGTTTCATGACTATCAATGGGGCTCGTTGTTGACTTAAACTTGAAGAACAAAAAATTGGCGAATGGTACTGTTTGGATGCTTTGCATATATGTTTCTTAGATTATATAGTAGCAATATATACAAAGATTTCAACCGTCTACCTGTTCCATTCATTGTTCTGCTTGTCGAAAGTTACAAATAATTTCCTTTAAAGGATTAACAATGGGGCTCGCAGTTCACTTAAACTTGAAGAACAAAAAATTGGCGAATTGTACTGTTTGGATGCTTTGCATATATGATTCTTAGACTATTTAGAAGCAATATATAGAAAGATTTCACCCGTCTACCTGTACTATTCATTGTTCTACTTGTAGAAAGTTACAAATAATTTCCATTTCATGATTATCAATGGGGCTCGCTATTCACTTAAACTTGAAGATCAAAAAATTGGCGAATTGTACTGTTTGGATGCTTTGCATATATGTTTCTTAGACTATATAGAAGCCATATATATACAAAGATTTCAACCGTCTACCTGTTCCATTCAATGTTCTACTTATCGAAAGTTACAAATAATTTCCGATAAAGGATTAACAATGGGGCTCATTGTTCACTTAAACTTGAAGGACAAAAAATTGGCGAATTGTACTGTTTGGATGCTTTGCATATATGTTTCTTAGACTATATGGAAGCAATATATACAAAGATTTCAACCGTCTAAGTGTTCCATTCATTGTTCTGCTTGTCGAAAGTTACAAATAATTTCCTTTAAAGGATTAACAATGGGGCTCGCAGTTCACTTAAACTTGAAGAACAAAAAATTGGCGAATTGTACTCTTTGGATGCTTTGCATATATGTTTCTTAGACTATATAGACGCAACATATACAAAGATTTCACCCGTCTACCTGTACTATTCATTGTTCTACTTGTAGAAAGTTACAAATAATTTCCATTTCATGATTATCAATGGGGCTCGCTGTTCACTTAAACTTGAAGATCAAAAAATTGGCGATCGTTACTGTTTAGATGCTTTGCATATAGGTTTCTTAGACTATATAGAAGATACATATACAAAGATTTCAACAGTCTACCTGTTCTATTCATTGTTCTACTTGTAGAAAGTTACAAATAATTTCCATTTCATGATTATCAATGGGGCTCGCTGTTCACTTAAACTTGAAGATAAAAAAATTGGCGATTGTTACTGTTTAGATGCTTTGCATATAGGTTTCTTAGATTATATAGAAGCAATATATACAAAGATTTCAACCGTCTACCTGTTCCATTCATTGTTCTACTTGTCGAAATTTACAAATAATTTCCTTTAAAGGATTAACAATGGGTCTCATTGTTCACTTAAACTTGAAGAACAAAAAATTGGCGAATTGTACTGTTTGAATGCTTTGCATATATGTTTCTTAGACTATTTAGAAGAAACATATTCAAAGATTTCAACAGTCTACCTGTTCTATTCATTGTTCTACTCGTAGAAAGTTACAAATAATTTCCATTTCATGATTATCAATGGGGCTCGCTGTTCACTTAAACTTGAAGATCAAAAAATTGGCGATTGTTACTGTTTAGATGCTTTGCATATAGGTTTCTCAGACTATATAGAAGCAACATATACAAAGATTTCAACCGTCTACCTGTTCTGTTCATTGTTCTACTTGTAGAAAGTTACAAATAATTTCCGTTTCATGATTATCAATGGGGCTCGTTGTTGACTTAAACTTGAAGAACAAGAAATTGGCGAATGGTACTGTTTGGATGCTTTGCATATATGTTTCTTAGATTATATAGAAGCAATATATACAAAGATTTCAACCGTCTACCTGTACTATTCATTGTTCTACTTGTAGAAAGTTACAAATAATTTCCATTTCATGGTTATCAATGGGGCTCGCTGTTCACTTAAACTTGAAGATCAAAAAATTGGCGATTGTTACTGTTTAGATGCTTTGCATATATGTTTCTTAGATTATATAGAAGCAATATATACAAAGATTTCAACCGTCTACCTGTTCCATTCATTGTTCTACTTGTCGAAGGTTACAAATAATTTCCGATAACTGATTAACCATTGGGGCTCATTGTTCACTTAAACTTGAAGAACAAAAAATTGGCGAATTGTACTGTTTGGATGCTTTGCATATATGTTTCTTATACTTTATAGAAGGAATATATACAAAGGTTTCAACCGTCTACCTGTTCCATTCAATGTTCTACTTGTCGAAAGTTACAAATAATTTCCGATAAAAGATTAACAATGGGGCTCATTGTTCACTTAAACTTGAAGAACAAAAAATTGGCGAATGGTACTGTTTGGATGCTTTGCATATATGTTTCTTAGACTATATGGAAGCAATATATACAAAGATTTCAACCGTCTGCGTGTTCCAATCATTGTTCTGCTTGTAGAAAGTTACAATTAATTTCCGTTAAAGGATTAACAATGGGACTCGTAGTTCACTTAAACTTGAAGAACGAAAAATTGGCGAATTGTACTGTTTGGATGCTTTGCATATATGTTTCGTAGGCTATATAGAAGCAATATATACAATGATTTCAACCGTCTACCTGATCCATTCATTGTTTTACTTGTCGAAATTTACAAATAATTTCCTTTAAAGGATTAACAATGGGGCTCGTAGTTCACTTAAACTTGAAGAACAAAAAATTGGCGAATTGTACTGTTTGGATGCTTTGCATATGTGTTTCTTAGACTATTTAGAAGCACTATATAGAAAGATTTCACCCGTCTACCTGTACTATTCATTGTTCTACTTGTCGAAAGTTACAAATAATTTCCGATAAAGGATTAACAATGGGGCTCGTAGTTCACTTAAACTTGAAGAACAAAAAATTGGCGAATTGTACTGTTTGGATGCTTTGCACATATGTTTCTTAGACTATATGGAAGCAATATATACAAAGATTTCAACCGTCTACGTGTTCCAATCGTTGTTCTACTTGTAGAAAGCTACAATTAATTTCCGTTAAAGATTAGCAATGGGGATCGTAGTTTACTTAAACTTGAAGAGCAAAAAATTGCCGAATTGTACTGTTTGGATACTTTGCATATATGTTTCTTAGACTATATAGAAGCAATATATACAATGATTTCAACCGTCTACCTGTTCCATTCATTGTTCTACTTGTCGAAAGTTACAAATAATTTCCGTTAAGGGATTAACAATGGGGATCGTAGTTTACTTAAACTTGAAGAACAAAAAATTGGCGAATGGTACTGTTTGGATGCTTTGCATATATGTTTCTTAGACTATATGGAAGCAATGTATACAAAGATTTCAACCGTCTGTGTGTTCCAATCATTGTTCTACTTGTAGAAAGTTACAATTAATTTCCGTTAAAGATTAACAATGGGGCTCGTAGTTCACTTAAACTTGAAGAACAAAAAATTGGCGAATTGTACTGTTTGGATGCTTTGCATATATGTTTCGTAGGCTATATAGAAGCAAAATATACAATGATTTCAACCGTCTACATGATCCATTCATTGTTCTACTTGTTGAAAGTTACAAATAAATTCCTTTAAAGGATTAACAATGGGGCTCGTAGTTCACTTAAACTTGAAGAACAAAAAATTGGCGAATGGTACTGTTTGGATGCTTTGCATATATGTTTCTTAGACTATATAGAAGCAATATATACAATGATTTCAACAGTCTACCTGTTCCATTCATTGTTCTACTTGTCGAAATTTACAAATAATTTCCTTTAAAGGATTAACAATGGGGCACGAAGTTCACTTAAACTTGAAGAACAAAAAATTGGCGAATGGTACTGTTTGGATGCTTTGCATATATGTTTCTTATACTATATAGAAGCAATATATACAAAGATTTCAACCGTCTACCTGTTCCATTCAATGTTCTACTTGTCGAAAGTTACAAATAATTTCCGATAAAGGATTAACAATGGGGCTCATTGTTCACTTTAACTTGAAGAACAAAAAATTGGTGAATGGTACTGTTTGGATGCTTAGCATATATGTTTCTTAGACTATATAGAAGCAATATATACAAAGATTTCAACCGTCTACCTGTTCCATTCATTGTTCTACTTGCCGAATGTTACAAATAATTTCCGATAAAGGATTAACCATTGGGGCTCATTGTTCACTTAAACTTGAAGAACAAAAAATGGGCGAATTGTACTGTTTGGATGCTTTGCATATATGTTTCTTATACTATATAGAAGCAATATATACAAAGATTTCAACAGTCTACCTGTTCTATTCATTGTTCTACTTGTAGAAAGTTACAAATAATTTCCATTACATGATTATCAATGGGGCTCGCTGTTCACTTAAACTTGAAGATAAAAAAATTGGCGATTGTTACTGTTTAGATGCTTTGCATATAGGTTTCTTAGACTATATGGAAGCAACATATACAAAGATTTCAACCGTCTACCTGTTCTGTTCATTGTTCTACTTGTAGAAAGTTAGAAATAATTTCCGTTTCATGATTATCAATGGGGCTCGTTGTTGACTTAAACTTGAAGAACAAAAAATTGGCGAATGGTACTGTTTGGATGCTTTGCATATATGTTTCTTAGATTATATAGAAGAAACATATACAAAGATTTCAACAGTCTACCTGTTCTATTCATTGTTCTACTTGTAGAAAGTTACAAATAATTTCCATTTCATGATTATCAATGGGGCTCGTAGTTCACTTAAACTTGAAGAACAAAAAATTGGCGAATTGTACTGTTTGGATGCTTTGCATATGTGTTTCTTAGCCTATTTAGAAGCACTATATAGAAAGATTTCACCCGTCTACCTGTACTATTCATTGTTCTACTTGTAGAATGTTACAAATAATTTCCATTTCATGATTATCAATGGGGCTCGCTGTTCACTTAAACTTGAAGATCAAAAAATTGGCGGTTGTTACTGTTTAGATGCTTTGCATATAGGTTTCTTAGACTATATAGAAGCAACATATACAAAGATTTCAACCGTCTACCTGTTCTATTCATTGTTCTACTTGTAGAAAGTTACAAATAATTTCCGTTTCATGATTATCAATGGGGCTCGTTGTTCACTTAAACTTGAAGAACAAAAAATTGGCGAATTGTACTGTTTGGATGCTTTGCATATATGATTCTTAGACTATTTAGAAGCAATATATACAAAGAATTCAACCTTCTACCTGTACTATTCATTGTTCTACTTGTAGAAAGTTACAGATCATTTCCATTTCATGATTATCAATGGGGCTCGCTGTTCACTTAAACTTGAAGATCAAAAAATTGGCGATTGTTACTGTTTAGATGCTTTGCATATAGGTTTCTTAGACTATATAGAAGCAACATATACAAAGATTTCAACCGTCTACCTGTTCTGTTCATTGTTCTACTTGTAGAAATTTACAAATAATTTCCGTTTCATGACTATCAATGGGGCTCGTTGTTGACTTAAACTTGAAGAACAAAAAATTGGCGAATGGTACTGTTTGGATGCTTTGCATATATGTTTCTTAGATTATATAGTAGCAATATATACAAAGATTTCAACCGTCTACCTGTTCCATTCATTGTTCTGCTTGTCGAAAGTTACAAATAATTTCCTTTAAAGGATTAACAATGGGGCTCGCAGTTCACTTAAACTTGAAGAACAAAAAATTGGCGAATTGTACTGTTTGGATGCTTTGCATATATGATTCTTAGACTATTTAGAAGCAACATATAGAAAGATTTCACCCGTCTACCTGTACTATTCATTGTTCTACTTGTAGAAAGTTACAAATAATTTCCATTTCATGATTATCAATGGGGCTCGCTGTTCACTTAAACTTGAAGATCAAAAAATTGGCGAATTGTACTGTTTGGATGCTTTGCATATATGTTTCTTAGACTATATAGAAGCCATATATATACAAAGATTTCAACCGTCTACCTGTTCCATTCAATGTTCTACTTATCGAAAGTTACAAATAATTTCCGATAAAGGATTAACAATGGGGCTCATTGTTCACTTAAACTTGAAGGACAAAAAATTGGCGAATTGTACTGTTTGGATGCTTTGCATATATGTTTCTTAGACTATATGGAAGCAATATATACAAAGATTTCAACCGTCTACGTGTTCCATTCATTGTTCTGCTTGTCGAAAGTTACAAATAATTGCCTTTAAAGGATTAACAATGGGGCTCGCAGTTCACTTAAACTTGAAGAACAAAAAATTGGCGAATTGTACTCTTTGGATGCTTTGCATATATGTTTCTTAGACTATATAGACGCAATATATACAAGGATTTCAACCGTCTACCTGTTCCATTCATTGTTCTACGTGTCGAAAGTTACAAATAATTACCGATAAAGGATTAACCATTGGGGCTCATTGTTCACTTAAACTTGAAGAACAAATAATTGGCGAATTGTACTGTTTGGATGCTTTGCATATATGTTTCTTAGACTATTTAGAAGCAATATATAGAAAGATTTCACCCGTCTACCTGTACTATTCATTGTTCTACTTGTAGAAAGTTACAAATAATTTCCATTTCATGATTATCAATGGGGCTCGCTGTTCACTTAAACTTGAAGATCAAAAAATTGGCGATCGTTACTGTTTAGATGCTTTGCATATAGGTTTCTTAGACTATATAGAAGATACATATACAAAGATTTCAACAGTCTACCTGTTCTATTCATTGTTCTACTTGTAGAAAGTTACAAATAATTTCCATTTCATGATTATCAATGGGGCTCGCTGTTCACTTAAACTTGAAGATAAAAAAATTGGCGATTGTTACTGTTTAGATGCTTTGCATATAGGTTTCTTAGATTATATAGAAGCAATATATACAAAGATTTCAACCGTCAACATGTTCCATTCATTGTTCTGCTTGTCGAAAGTTACAAATAATTTCCTTTAAAGGATTAACAATGGGGCTCGTAGTTCACTTAAACTTGAAGAACAAAAAATTGGCGAATTGTACTGTTTGGATGCTTTGCACATATGTTTCTTAGTCTATATGGAAGCAATATATACAAAGATTTCAACCGTCTACGTGTTCCAATCGTTGTTCTACTTGTAGAAAGCTACAATTAATTTCCGTTAAAGATTAGCAATGGGGATCGTAGTTTACTTAAACTTGAAGAGCAAAAAATTGCCGAATTGTACTGTTTGGATACTTTGCATATATGTTTCTTAGACTATATAGAAGCAATATATACAATGATTTCAACCGTCTACCTGTTCCATTCATTGTTCTACTTGTCGAAAGTTACAAATAATTTCCGTTAAGGGATTAACAATGGGGATCGTAGTTTACTTAAACTTGAAGAACAAAAAATTGGCGAATGGTACTGTTTGGATGCTTTGCATATATGTTTCTTAGACTATATGGAAGCAATGTATACAAAGATTTCAACCGTCTGTGTGTTCCAATCATTGTTCTACTTGTAGAAAGTTACAAATAATTTCCTTTAAAGGATTAACAATGGGGCTCGTTGTTCACTTAAACTTGAAGAACAAAAAAGTGGCGAATGGTACTGTTTGGATGCTTTGCATATATGTTTCTTATACTATATAGAAGCAACAGATACAAAGATTTCAACCGTCTACCTGTTCCATTCAATGTTCTACTTGTCGAAAGTTACAAATAATTTCCGATAAAGGATTAACAATGGGGCTCATTGTTCACTTAAACTTGAAGAACAAAAAATTGGCGAATGGTACTGTTTGGATGCTTTGCATATATGTTTCTTAGACTATATGGAAGCAATGTATACAAAGATTTCAACCGTCTGTGTGTTCCAATCATTGTTCTACTTGTAGAAAGTTACAATTAATTTCCGTTAAAGATTAACAATGGGGCTCGTAGTTCACTTAAACTTGAAGAACAAAAAATTGGCGAATTGTACTGTTTGGATGCTTTGCATATATGTTTCGTAGGCTATATAGAAGCAATATATACAATGATTTCAACCGTCTACATGATCCACTCATTGTTCTACTTGTCGAAATTTACAAATAATTTCCTTTAAAGGATTAACAATGGGGCTCGTAGTTCACTTAAACTTGAAGAACAAAAAATTGGCGAATGGTACTGTTTGGATGCTTTGCATATATGTTTCTTAGACTATATAGAAGCAATATATACAATGATTTCAACAGTCTACCTGTTCCATTCATTGTTCTACTTGTCGAAATTTACAAATAATTTCCTTTAAAGGATTAACAATGGGGCTCGGAGTTCACTTAAACTTGAAGAACAAAAAATTGGCGAATGGTACTGTTTGGATGCTTTGCATATATGTTTCTTATACTATATAGAAGCAATATATACAAAGATTTCAACCGTCTACCTGTTCCATTCAATGTTCTACTTGTCGAAAGTTACAAATAATTTCCGATAAAGGATTAACAATGGGGTTCATTGTTCACTTTAACTTTAAGAACAAAAAATTGGTGAATGGTACTGTTTGGATGCTTTGCATATATGTTTCTTAGACTATATAGAAGCAATATATACAAAGATTTCAACCGTCTACCTGTTCCATTCATTGTTCTACTTGTCGAAAGTTACAAATAATTACCGATAAAGGATTAACCATTGGGGCTCATTGTTCACTTAAACTTGAAGAACAAAAAATTGGCGAATTGTACTGTTTTGATGCTTTGCATATATGTTTCTTAGACTATATAGAAGCAATATATACAATGATTTCAACCGTCTACCTATTTCATTCATTGTTCTACTTGCCGATATTTACAAATAATTTCCTTTAAAGGATTAACAATGGGGCTCGTAGTTCACTTAAACTTGAAGAGCAAAAAATTGGCGAATTGTACTGTTTGGACGCTTTGCATATATGTTTCTTGGACTATATAGAAGCAATATATACAATGATTTCAACAGTCCACCTGTTCCATTCATTGTTCTACTTGTCGAAATTTACAAATAATTTCCGATAAAGGATTAGCAATGGGGCTCATTGTTCACTTAAACTTGTAGAACAAAAAATTGGCGAATTGTACTGTTTGGATGCTTTGCATATATGTTTCTTAGACTATATAGAAGCAATATATACAAAGATTTCAACCGTCTACCTGTTCCATTAATTGTTCTACTTGTCGAAAGTTACAAATAATTTCCGATAAAGGATTAACAATGGGGCTCATTGTTCACTTAAACTTGAAGGACAAAAAATTGGCGAATGGTACTGTTTGGATGCTTTGCGTTCATGTTTCTTAGACTATATGGAAGAAATATATACAAGGATTTCAACCGTCTACCTGTTCTATTCATTGTTCTACTTGTCGAAAGTTACAAATAATTACCGATAAAGGATTAACCATTGGGGCTCATTGTTCACTTAAACTTGAAGAACAAAAAATTGGCGAATTGTACTGTTTGGATGCTTTGCATATATGTTTCTTAGACTATATAGAAGCAATATATACAATGATTTCAACAGTCTACCTGTTCCATTCATTGTTCTACTTGTCGAAATTTACAAATAATTTCCTTTAAAGGATTAACAATGGGGCTCGTAGTTCACTTAAACTTGAAGAACAAAAAATTGGCGAATGGTACTGTTTGGATGCTTTGCATATATGTTTCTTATACTATATAGAAGCAATATATACAAAGATTTCAACCGTCTACCTGTTCCATTCAATGTTCTACTTGTCGCAAGTTACAAATAATTTCCGTTAAAGTATTAACAATGGGGCTCGTAGTTCACTTAAACATGAAGATGAAATAATTGGCGAATTGTACTGTTTGGATGCTTTGCATATATGTTTCTTAGATTATATAGAAACAATATATACAAAGATTTCAACCGTCTACCTGTTCCATTCATTGTTCTACTTGTCGAAAATTACAAATAATTTCCGATAAAGGATTAACCATTGGGGCTCATTGTTCACTAAACTTGAAGAACAAAAAATTGTCGAATTGTACTGTCTCGATGCTTTGCATATATGTTTCTTAGACTATATAAAAGCAATATATACAATGATTTCAACCGTCTACCAGTTCCATTCATTGTTCTACTTGTCGAAAGTTACAAATAATTTCCGTTAAGGGATTAACAATGGGGATCGTAGTTTACTTAAACTTGAAGAGCAAAAAATTGCCGAATTGTACTGTTTGGATACTTTGCATATATGTTTCTTAGACTATATAGAAGCAATATATACAATGATTTCAACCGTCTACCTGTTCCATTCATTGTTCTACTTGTCGAAAGTTACAAATAATTTCCGTTAAGGGGTTAACAATGGAGCTCGTAGTTCACTTAAACGTGAAGAGCAAAAAATTGGCGATTTGTACTGTTTGGACGCTTTGCATATATGTTTCTTGGACTATATAGAAGCAATATATGCAATGATTTCAACAGTCTACCTGTTCCATTCATTGTTCTACTTGTCGAAATTTACAAATAATTTCCGATAAAGGATTAACAATGGGGCTCATTGTTCACTTAAACTTGAAGAACAAAAAATTGGCGAATGGTACTGTTTGGATGCTTTGCATATATGTTTCTTAGACTATATAGAAGCAATATATAGATTGATTTCAACCGTCTACCTGTTCCACTCATTGTTCTACTTGTCGCAAGTTACAAATAATTTCCGTTAAAGTATTAACAATGGGGCTCGTAGTTCACTTAAACATGAAGATGAAATAATTGGCGAATTGTACTGTTTGGATGCTTTGCATATATGTTTCTTAGATTATATAGAAACAATATATACAAAGATTTCAACCGTCTACCTGTTCCATTCATTGTTCTACTTGTCGAAAATTACAAATAATTTCCGATAAAGGATTAACAATGGGGCTCGTAGTTCACTTAAACTTGAAGAACAAAAAATTGGCGAATGGTACTGTTTGGATGCTTTGCATATATGTTTCTTAGACTATATAGAAGCAATATATACAATGATTTCAACAGTCTACCTGTTCCATTCATTGTTCTACTTGTCGAAATTTACAAATAATTTCCTTTAAAGGATTAACAATGGGGCTCGTAGTTCACTTAAACTTGAAGAACAAAAAATTGGCGAATGGTACTGTTTGGATGCTTTGCATATATGTTTCTTATACTATATAGAAGCAATATATACAAAGATTTCAACCGTCTACCTGTTCCATTCAATGTTCTACTTGTCGAAAGTTACAAATAATTTCCGATAAAGGATTAACAATGGGGTTCATTGTTCACTTTAACTTTAAGAACAAAAAATTGGTGAATGGTACTGTTTGGATGCTTTGCATATATGTTTCTTAGACTATATACAAGCAATATATACAAAGATTTCAACCGTCTACCTGTTCCATTCATTGTTCTACTTGTCGAAAGTTACAAATAATTACCGATAAAGGATTAACCATTGGGGCTCATTGTTCACTTAAACTTGAAGAACAAAAAATTGGCGAATTGTACTGTTTTGATGCTTTGCATATATGTTTCTTAGACTATATAGAAGCAATATATACAATGATTTCAACCGTCTACCTATTTCATTCATTGTTCTACTTGCCGATATTTACAAATAATTTCCTTTAAAGGATTAACAATGGGGCTCGTAGTTCACTTAAACTTGAAGAGCAAAAAATTGGCGAATTGTACTGTTTGGACGCTTTGCATATATGTTTCTTGGACTATATAGAAGCAATATATACAATGATTTCAACAGTCCACCTGTTCCATTCATTGTTCTACTTGTCGAAATTTACAAATAATTTCCGATAAAGGATTAACAATGGGGCTCATTGTTCACTTAAACTTGTAGAACAAAAAATTGGCGAATTGTACTGTTTGGATGCTTTGCATATATGTTTCTTAGACTATATAGAAGCAATATATACAAAGATTTCAACCGTCTACCTGTTCCATTAATTGTTCTACTTGTCGAAAGTTACAAATAATTTCCGATAAAGGATTAACAATGGGGCTCATTGTTCACTTAAACTTGAAGGACAAAAAATTGGCGAATGGTACTGTTTGGATGCTTTGCGTTCATGTTTCTTAGACTATATGGAAGCAATATATACAAGGATTTCAACCGTCTACCTGTTCTATTCATTGTTCTACTTGTCGAAAGTTACAAATAATTACCGATAAAGGATTAACTATTGGGGCTCATTGTTCACTTAAACTTGAAGAACAAAAAATTGGCGAATTATACTGTTTGGATGCTTTGCATATATGTTTCTTAGACTATATAGAAGCAATATATACAATGATTTCAACAGTCTACCTGTTCCATTCATTGTTCTACTTGTCGAAATTTACAAATAATTTCCTTTAAAGGATTAACAATGGGGATCGTATTTTACTTAAACTTGAAGATCAAATAATTGGCGAATTGTACTGTTTGGACGCTTTGCATATATGTTTCTTAGACTATATAGAAGCAATATATAAAATGATTTCAACAGTCTACCTGTTCCATTCATTGTTCTACTTGTAGAAAGTTACAAATAATTTCCGTTTCATGATTATCAATGGGGCTCGTTGTTCACTTAAACTTGAAGAACAAAAAATTGGCGAATGGTAACTGTTTGGATGCTGTGCATATATGTTTCTTAGATTATATAGAAGCAATATATACAAAGATTTCGACCGTCTACCTGTTTCATTCATTGTTCTACTTGTCGAAAATTACAAATAATTTCCGATAAAGGATTAACCATTGGGGCTCATTGTTCACTTAAACTTGAAGAACAAAAAATTGGCGAATGGTACTGTTTGGATGCTTTGCGTACATCTTTCTTACACTATATGGAAGCAATATATACAAAGATTTCAACCGTCTACGTGTTCCAATCATTGTTCTACTTGTCGAAATTTACTAATAATTTCCTTTAAAGGATTAACAATGGGGCTCGTTGTTCACTTAAACTTGAAGAACAAAAAAATTGCGAATGGTACTGTTTGGATGCTTTGCATATATGTTTCTTAGACTATATAGAAGCAATATATACATTGATTTCAACAGGCTACCTGTTCCATTCATTGTTCTACTTGTCGCAAGTTACAAATAATTTCCGTTAAAGTATTAACAATGGGGCTCGTAGTTCACTTAAACTTGAAGATCAAATAATTGTCGAATGGTACTGTTTGGATGCTTTGCATATATGTTTCTTAGTCTATGTGGAAGCAATATATACAAAGATTTCAACCGTCTACGTGTTCCAATCATTGTTCTACTTGTAGATATTTAGAATTAATTTCCGTTAAAGGATTAACAATGGGGCTCGTAGCTCACTTAAACTTGAAGAACAAAAAATTGGCGAATTGTACTATTTGGATGCTTTGCATATATATTTCGTAGACTATATAGAAGCAATATATACAATGATTTCAACCGTCTACATGATCCATTCATTGTTCTACTTGTCGAAATTTAAAAATAATTTCCTTTAAGGATTAACAATGGGGCTCGTAGTTCACTTAAACTTGAAGAACAAAAAATTGGCGAATTGTACTGTTTGGATGCTTAGCATATATGTTTCTTAGACTATTTAGAAGCAATATATAGAAAGATTTCACCCGTCTACCTGTACTATTCATTGTTCTACTTGTAGAAAGTTACAAATAATTTCCATTTCATGATTATCAATGGGGCTCGCTGTTCACTTAATCTTGAAGATCAAAAAATTGGCGATTGTTACTATTTAGATGCTTTGCATATATGTTTCTTAGATTATACAGAAACAATATATACAAAGATTTCAACCGTCTACCAGTTCCATTCATTGTTCTACTTGTCGAAATTTACAAATAATTTCCGTTAAGGCATTAACAATGGGGATCGTAGTTTACTTAAACTTGAAGAACAAGAAATTGGCGAATTGTACTGTTTGGATGCTTTGCATATATGTTTCTTAGACTATATAGAAGCAATATATACAAAGATTTCAAACGTCTACCTGTTCCATTCATTGTTCTACTTGTCGAAAGTTACAAATAATTTCCTTTAAAGGATTAACAATGGGGCTCATTGTTCACTTAAACTTGAAGAACAAAAAATTGGCGAATTGTACTGTTTGGATGCTTTGCATATATGTTTCTTAGACTATATAGAAGCAATATATACAATAATTACAACAGTCTACCTGTTCCATTCATTGTTCTACTTGTCGAAATTTACAAATAATTTCCTTTAAAGGATTAACAATGGGGCTCGTAGTTCACTTAAACTTGAAGAACAAAAAATTGACGAATTGTACTGTTTGGATGCTTTGCATAGATGTTTCTTAGACTAATTAGAAGCAATATATACAAAGATTTCAACCGTCTACCTGTTCCATTCATTGTTCTACTTGTCGAAAGTTACAAATAATTTCCTTTAAAGGATTAACAATGGGTCTCATTGTTCACTTAAACTTGAAGAACAAAAAATTGGCGAATTGTACTGTTTGAATGCTTTGCATATATGTTTCTTAGATTTTATAGACGCAATATATACAATGATTTCAACCGTCTACCTGTTCCATTCATTGTTCTACTTGTCGAAAGTTACAAATAATTACCGATAAAGGATTAACCATTGGGGCTCATTGTTCACTTAAACTTGAAGAACAAAAAATTGGCGAATTGTACTGTTTGGATGCTTTGCATATATGTTTCTTAGACTATATAGAAGCAATATATACAATGATTTCAACCGTCTACCTGTTCCATTCATTGTTCTACTTGTCGAATGTTACAAATAATTTCCGTTAAGGGATTAACAATGGGGATCGTAGTTTACTTAAACTTGAAGAACAAAAAATTGGCGAATTGTACTGTTTGGATGCTTTGCATATATGTTTCTTAGACTATATAGAAGCAATATATACAAAGATTTCAACCGTCTACCTGTTCCATTCATTGTTCTACTTGTCGAAAGTTACAAATAATTACCGATAAAGGATTAACCATTGGGTCTCATGGTTCACTTAAACTTGAAGAACAAAAAATTGGCGAATGGTACTGTTTGGATGCTTTGCATATATGTTTCTTAGACTATATAGAAGCAATATATACAATGATTTCAACAGTCTATCTATTCCATTCATTGTTCTACTTGCCGAAATTTACAAATAATTTCCTTTAAAGGATTAACAATGGGGCTCGTAGTTCACTTAAACTTGAAGAACAAAAAATTGGCGAATGGTACTGTTTGGATGCTTTGCATATATGTTTCTTAGACTATATAGAAGCAATATATACAATGATTTCAACAGTCTATCTATTCCATTCATTGTTCTACTTGCCGAAATTTACAAATAATTTCCTTTAAAGGATTAACAATGGGGCTCGTAGTTCACTTAAACTTGAAGAACAAAAAATTGGCGAATTGTACTGTTTGGATGATTTGCACATATGTTTCTTAGACTATATAGAAGCAACATATACAAAGATTTCAACCGTCTACCTGTTCCATTCATTGTTCTACTTGTCGAAAGTTACAATTAATTTCCGTTAAAGGATTAACAATGGGGCTCGTAGTTCACTTAAACTTGAAGAACAAAAAATTGGCGAATGGTACTGTTTGGATGCTTTGTATATATGTTTCTTAGACTATATAGAAGCAATATATACAAAGATTTCAACCGCCTACCTGTTCCATTCATTGTTCTACTTGTCGAAATTTACAAATAATTTCCTTTAAAGGTTTAACAATGGGGCTCGTTGTTCACTTAAACTTGAAGAACAATAAATTGGCGAATTGTACTGTTTGGATGCTTTGCATATATGTTTCTTAGACTATATAGAAGCAATATATACAAAGATTTCAACCGTCTACCTGTTCCATTCATTGTTCTACTTGTCGAAAGTTGCAAATAATTTCCGATAAAGGATTAACCATTGGGGCTCATTGTTCACTTAAACTTGAAGAACAAAAAATTGGCGAATTGTACTGTTTGGATGCTTTGCATATATGTTTCTTAGACTATATAGAAGCAATATATACAATGATTTCAACCGTCTACCTGTTCCATTCATTGTTCTACTTGTCGAATGTTACAAATAATTTCCGTTAAGGGATTAACAATGGGGATCGTAGTTTACTTAAACTTGAAGAACAAAAAATTGGCGAATGGTACTGTTTGGATGCTTTGCGTACATCTTTCTTACACTATATGGAAGCAATATATACAAAGATTTCAACCGTCTACGTGTTCCAATCATTGTTCTACTTGTCGAAATTTACAAATAATTTCCTTTAAAGGATTAACAAAGGGGCTCGTTGTTCACTTAAACTTGAAGAACAAAAAATTGGCGAATGGTACTGTTTGGATGCTTTACATATATGTTTCTTAGACTATATAGAAGCAATATATACATTGATTTCAACCGGCTACCTGTTCCGTTCATTGTTCTACTTGTCGCAAGTTACAAATAATTTCCTTTAAAGGATTAACAATGGGGATCGTATTTTACTTAAACTTGAAGATCAAATAATTGGCGAATTGTACTGTTTGGACGCTTTGCATATATGTTTCTTAGACTATATAGAAGCAATATATACAATGATTTCAACAGTCTACCTGTTCCATTCATTGTTCTACTTGTAGAAAGTTACGAATAATTTCCGTTTCATGATTATCAATGGGGCTCGTTGTTCACTTAATCTTGAAGAACAAAAAATTGACGAATGGTAACTGTTTGGATGCTTTGCATATATGTTTCTTAGATTATATAGGAGCAATATATACAAATATTTCGTCCGTCTACCTGTTTCATTCATTGTTCTACTTGTCGAAAATTACAAATAATTTCCGATAAAGGATTAACCATTGGGGCTCATTGTTCACTTAAACTTGAAGAATAAAAAATTGGCGAATGGTACTGTTTGGATGCTTTGCATATATGTTTCTCAGTCTATGTGGAAGCAATATATACAAAGATTTCAACCGTCTACGTGTTCCAATCATTGTTCTACTTGTAGATATTTAGAATTAATTTCCGTTAAAGGATTAACAATGGGGCTCGTAGTTCACTTAAACTTGAAGAACAAAAAATTGGCGAATTGTACTGTTTGGACGCTTTGCATATATGTTTCTTAGACTATATAGAAGCAATATATACAATGATTTCAACAGTCTACCTGTTCCATTCATTGTTCTACTTGTCGCAAGTTACAAATAATTTCCGTTAAAGTATTAACAATGGGGCTCGTAGTTCACTTAAACTTGAAGATCAAATAATTGGCGAATTGTACTGTTTGGACGCTTTGCATATATGTTTCTTAGACTATATAGAAGCAATATATACAATGATTTCAACAGTCTACCTGTTCCATTCATTGTTCTACTTGTCGAAATTTACAAATAATTTCCTTTAAAGGATTAACAATGGGGCTCGTTGTTCACTTCAACTTGAAGAACAAAAAATTGGCGAATGGTACTGTTTGGATGCTTTGCATATATGGTTCTTAGACTATATAGACGCAATATATACTAAGATTTCAACCGTCTACCTGTTCCATTCATTGTTCTACTTGTCGAAAGTTACAAATAATTTCCTTTAAAGGATTAACAATGGGTCTCATTGTTCACTTAAACTTGAAGAACAAAAAATTGGCGAATTGTACTGTTTGAATGCTTTGCATATATGTTTCTTAGATTTTATAGACGCAATATATACAATGATTTCAACCGTCTACCTGTTCCATTCATTGTTCTACTTGTCGAAAGTTACAAATAATTACCGATAAAGGATTAACCATTGGGGCTCATTGTTCACTTAAACTTGAAGAACAAAAAATTGGCGAATTGTACTGTTTGGATGCTTTGCATATATGTTTCTTAGACTATATAGAAGCAATATATACAATGATTTCAACCGTCTACCTGTTCCATTCATTGTTCTACTTGTCGAATGTTACAAATAATTTCCGTTAAGGGATTAACAATGGGGATCGTAGTTTACTTAAACTTGAAGAACAAAAAATTGGCGAATGGTACTGTTTGGATGCTTTGCGTACATCTTTCTTACACTATATGGAAGCAATATATACAAAGATTTCAACCGTCTACGTGTTCCAATCATTGTTCTACTTGTCGAAATTTACAAATAATTTCCTTTAAAGGATTAACAAAGGGGCTCGTTGTTCACTTAAACTTGAAGAACAAAAAATTGGCGAATGGTACTGTTTGGATGCTTTACATATATGTTTCTTAGACTATATAGAAGCAATATATACATTGATTTCAACCGGCTACCTGTTCCATTCATTGTTCTACTTGTCGCAAGTTACAAATAATTTCCTTTAAAGGATTAACAATGGGGATCGTATTTTACTTAAACTTGAAGATCAAATAATTGGCGAATTGTACTGTTTGGACGCTTTGCATATATGTTTCTTAGACTATATAGAAGCAATATATACAATGATTTCAACAGTCTACCTGTTCCATTCATTGTTCTACTTGTAGAAAGTTACGAATAATTTCCGTTTCATGATTATCAATGGGGCTCGTTGTTCACTTAATCTTGAAGAACAAAAAATTGACGAATGGTAACTGTTTGGATGCTTTGCATATATGTTTCTTAGATTATATAGGAGCAATATATACAAATATTTCGTCCGTCTACCTGTTTCATTCATTGTTCTACTTGTCGAAAATTACAAATAATTTCCGATAAAGGATTAACCATTGGGGCTCATTGTTCACTTAAACTTGAAGAATAAAAAACTGGCGAATGGTACTGTTTGGATGCTTTGCATATATGTTTCTCAGTCTATGTGGAAGCAATATATACAAAGATTTCAACCGTCTACGTGTTCCAATCATTGTTCTACTTGTAGATATTTAGAATTAATTTCCGTTAAAGGATTAACAATGGGGCTCGTAGTTCACTTAAACTTGAAGAACAAAAAATTGGCGAATTGTACTGTTTGGACGCTTTGCATATATGTTTCTTAGACTATATAGAAGCAATATATACAATGATTTCAACAGTCTACCTGTTCCATTCATTGTTCTACTTGTCGCAAGTTACAAATAATTTCCGTTAAAGTATTAACAATGGGGCTCGTAGTTCACTTAAACTTGAAGATCAAATAATTGGCGAATTGTACTGTTTGGACGCTTTGCATATATGTTTCTTAGACTATATAGAAGCAATATATACAATGATTTCAACAGTCTACCTGTTCCATTCATTGTTCTACTTGTCGAAATTTACAAATAATTTCCTTTAAAGGATTAACAATGGGGCTCGTTGTTCACTTCAACTTGAAGAACAAAAAATTGGCGAATGGTACTGTTTGGATGCTTTGCATATATGGTTCTTAGACTATATAGACGCAATATATACTAAGATTTCAACCGTCTACCTGTTCCATTCATTGTTCTACTTGTCGAAAGTTGCAAATAATTTCCGATAAAGGATTAACCATTGGGGCTCATTGTTCACTTAAACTTGAAGAACAAAAAATTGGCGAATTGTACTGTTTGGATGCTTTGCATATATGTTTCTTAGACTATATAGAAGCAATATATACAATGATTTCAACCGTCTACCTGTTCCATTCATTGTTCTACTTGTCGAATGTTACAAATAATTTCCGTTAAGGGATTAACAATGGGGATCGTAGTTTACTTAAACTTGAAGAACAAAAAATTGGCGAATGGTACTGTTTGGATGCTTTGCGTACATCTTTCTTACACTATATGGAAGCAATATATACAAAGATTTCAACCGTCTACGTGTTCCAATCATTGTTCTACTTGTCGAAATTTACAAATAATTTCCTTTAAAGGATTAACAAAGGGGCTCGTTGTTCACTTAAACTTGAAGAACAAAAAATTGGCGAATGGTACTGTTTGGATGCTTTACATATATGTTTCTTAGACTATATAGAAGCAATATATACATTGATTTCAACCGGCTACCTGTTCCATTCATTGTTCTACTTGTCGCAAGTTACAAATAATTTCCTTTAAAGGATTAACAATGGGGATCGTATTTTACTTAAACTTGAAGATCAAATAATTGGCGAATTGTACTGTTTGGACGCTTTGCATATATGTTTCTTAGACTATATAGAAGCAATATATACAATGATTTCAACAGTCTACCTGTTCCATTCATTGTTCTACTTGTAGAAAGTTACGAATAATTTCCGTTTCATGATTATCAATGGGGCTCGTTGTTCACTTAATCTTGAAGAACAAAAAATTGACGAATGGTAACTGTTTGGATGCTTTGCATATATGTTTCTTAGATTATATAGGAGCAATATATACAAATATTTCGTCCGTCTACCTGTTTCATTCATTGTTCTACTTGTCGAAAATTACAAATAATTTCCGATAAAGGATTAACCATTGGGGCTCATTGTTCACTTAAACTTGAAGAATAAAAAATTGGCGAATGGTACTGTTTGGATGCTTTGCATATATGTTTCTCAGTCTATGTGGAAGCAATATATACAAAGATTTCAACCGTCTACGTGTTCCAATCATTGTTCTACTTGTAGATATTTAGAATTAATTTCCGTTAAAGGATTAACAATGGGGCTCGTAGTTCACTTAAACTTGAAGAACAAAAAATTGGCGAATTGTACTGTTTGGACGCTTTGCATATATGTTTCTTAGACTATATAGAAGCAATATATACAATGATTTCAACAGTCTACCTGTTCCATTCATTGTTCTACTTGTCGCAAGTTACAAATAATTTCCGTTAAAGTATTAACAATGGGGCTCGTAGTTCACTTAAACTTGAAGATCAAATAATTGGCGAATTGTACTGTTTGGACGCTTTGCATATATGTTTCTTAGACTATATAGAAGCAATATATACAATGATTTCAACAGTCTACCTGTTCCATTCATTGTTCTACTTGTCGAAATTTACAAATAATTTCCTTTAAAGGATTAACAATGGGGCTCGTTGTTCACTTCAACTTGAAGAACAAAAAATTGGCGAATGGTACTGTTTGGATGCTTTGCATATATGGTTCTTAGACTATATAGACGCAATATATACTAAGATTTCAACCGTCTACCTGTTCCATTCATTGTTCTACTTGTCGAAAGTTACAAATAATTTCCGTTAAGGGATTAACAATGGGGATCGTAGTTTACTTAAACTTGAAGAACAAAAAATTGGCGAATTGTACTGTTTGATGCTTTGCATAGATGTTTCTTAGACTATTTAGAAGCAATATATAGAAAGATTTCACCCGTCTACCTGTACTATTCATTGTTCTACTTGTAGAAAGTTACAAATAATTTCCATTTCATGATTATCAATGGGGCTCGCTGTTCACTTAATCTTGAAGATCAAAAAATTGGCGATTGTTACTATTTAGATGCTTTGCATATATGTTTCTTAGATTATACAGAAACAATATATACAAAGATTTCAACCGTCTACCAGTTCCATTCATTGTTCTACTTGTCGAAATTTACAAATAATTTCCGTTAAGTCATTAACAATGGGGATCGTAGTTTACTTAAACTTGAAGAACAAGAAATTGGCGAATTGTACTGTTTGGATGCTTTGCATATATGTTTCTTAGACTATATAGAAGCAATATATACAAAGATTTCAAACGTCTACCTGTTCCATTCATTGTTCTACTTGTCGAAAGTTACAAATAATTTCCTTTAAAGGATTAACAATGGGGCTCATTGTTCACTTAAACTTGAAGAACAAAAAATTGGCGAATTGTACTGTTTGGATGCTTTGCATATATGTTTCTTAGACTATATAGAAGCAATATATACAATAATTACAACAGTCTACCTGTTCCATTCATTGTTCTACTTGTCGAAATTTACAAATAATTCCCTTTAAAGGATTAACAATGGGGCTCGTAGTTCACTTAAACTTGAAGAACAAAAAATTGACGAATTGTACTGTTAGGATGCTTTGCATAGATGTTTCTTAGACTAATTAGAAGCAATATATACAAAGATTTCAACCGTCTACCTGTTCCATTCATTGTTCTACTTGTCGAAAGTTACAAATAATTTCCTTTAAAGGATTAACAATGGGTCTCATTGTTCACTTAAACTTGAAGAACAAAAAATTGGCGAATTGTACTGTTTGAATGCTTTGCATATATGTTTCTTAGATTTTATAGACGCAATATATACAATGATTTCAACCGTCTACCTGTTCCATTCATTGTTCTACTTGTCGAAAGTTACAAATAATTACCGATAAAGGATTAACCATTGGGGCTCATTGTTCACTTAAACTTGAAGAACAAAAAATTGGCGAATTGTACTGTTTGGATGCTTTGCATATATGTTTCTTAGACTATATAGAAGCAATATATACAATGATTTCAACCGTCTACCTGTTCCATTCATTGTTCTACTTGTCGAATGTTACAAATAATTTCCGCTAAGGGATTAACAATGGGGATCGTAGTTTACTTAAACTTGAAGAACAAAAAATTGGCGAATTGTACTGTTTGGATGCTTTGCATATATGTTTCTTAGACTATATAGAAGCAATATATACAAAGATTTCAACCGTCTACCTGTTCCATTCATTGTTCTACTTGTCGAAAGTTACAAATAATTACCGATAAAGGATTAACCATTGGGTCTCATGGTTCACTTAAACTTGAAGAACAAAAAATTGGCGAATGGTACTGTTTGGATGCTTTGCATATATGTTTCTTAGACTATATAGAAGCAATATATACAATGATTTCAACAGTCTATCTATTCCATTCATTGTTCTACTTGCCGAAATTTACAAATAATTTCCTTTAAAGGATTAACAATGGGGCTCGTAGTTCACTTAAACTTGAAGAACAAAAAATTGGCGAATGGTACTGTTTGGATGCTTTGCATATATGATTCTTAGACTATATAGAAGCAATATATACAATGATTTCAACAGTCTATCTATTCCATTCATTGTTCTACTTGCCGAAATTTACAAATAATTTCCTTTAAAGGATTAACAATGGGGCTCGTAGTTCACTTAAACTTGAAGAACAAAAAATTGGCGAATTGTACTGTTTGGATGATTTGCACATATGTTTCTTAGACTATATAGAAGCAACATATACAAAGATTTCAACCGTCTACCTGTTCCATTCATTGTTCTACTTGTCGAAAGTTACAATTAATTTCCGTTAAAGGATTAACAATGGGGCTCGTAGTTCACTTAAACTTGAAGAACAAAAAATTGGCGAATGGTACTGTTTGGATGCTTTGTATATATGTTTCTTAGACTATATAGAAGCAATATATACAAAGATTTCAACCGCCTACCTGTTCCATTCATTGTTCTACTTGTCGAAATTTACAAATAATTTCCTTTAAAGGTTTAACAATGGGGCTCGTTGTTCACTTAAACTTGAAGAACAATAAATTGGCGAATTGTACTGTTTGGATGCTTTGCATATATGTTTCTTAGACTATATAGAAGCAATATATACAAAGATTTCAACCGTCTACCTGTTCCATTCATTGTTCTACTTGTCGAAAGTTGCAAATAATTTCCATTAAAGGATTAACAATGGGGCTCGTTGTTCACTTAAACTTGAAGAACAATAAATTGGCGAATGGTACTGTTTGCATGCTTTGCATATATGTTTCTTAGATTATATAGAAGTAATATATACAAAGATTTCAACCGTCTACCTGTTCCATTCATTGTTCTACTTGTCGAAAATTACAAATAATTTCCGATAAAGGATTAACAATGGGGCTCGTTGTTCACTTAAACTTGAAGAACAAAAAAATTGCGAATGGTACTGTTTGGATGCTTTGCATATATGTTTCTTAGACTACATAGAAGCAATATAACATTGATTTCAACCGTCTACCTGTTCCATTCATTGTTCTACTTGTCGGAAGTTACAAATAATTTCCGTTAAAGTATTAACAATGGGGCTCGTAGTTCACTTAAACATGAAGATGAAATAATTGGCGAATGGTACTGTTTGGATGCTTTGCATATATGTTTCTTAGACTATATAGAAGCAATATATACAAAGATTTCAACCGTCTACCTGTTCCATTCATTGTTCTACTTGTCGAAAGTTACAAATAATTTCCGATAACGAATTAACCATTGGGGCTCATTGTTCACTTAAACTTGAAGAACAAAAAATTGGCGAATTGTACTGTTTGGATGCTTTGCATATATGTTTCTTAGACTATATAGAAGCAATATATACAAAGATTTCAACCGCCTACCTGTTCCATTCATTGTTCTACTTGTCGAAAGTTACAAATAATTTCCGATAAAGGATTAACAATGGGGCTCATTGTTCACTTAAACTTGAAGAACAAAAAATTGGCGAATGGTGCTGTTTGGATGCTTTGCATATATGTTTCTTAGACTATATAGAAGCAATATATACATTGATTTCAACCGTCTACCTGTTCCATTCATTGTTCTACTTGTCGGAAGTTACAAATAATTTCCGTTAAAGTATTAACAATGGGGCTCGTAGTTCACTTAAACTTGAAGATCAAATAATTGGCGAATTGTACTGTTTGGACGCTTTGCATATATGTTTCTTAGACTATATAGAAGCAATATATACAATGATTTCAACAGTCTACCTGTTCCATTCATTGTTCTACTTGTCGAAATTTACAAATAATTTCCTTTAAAGGATTAACAATGGGGCTCGTTGTTCACTTCAACTTGAAGAACAAAAAATTGGCGAATGGTACTGTTTGGATGCTTTGCATATATGTTTCTTAGACTATATAGAAGCAATATATACAATGATTTCAACAGTCTACCTGTTCCATTCATTGTTCTACTTGTCGCAAGTTACAAATAATTTCCGTTAAAGTATTAACAATGGGGCTCGTAGTTCACTTAAACTTGAAGATCAAATAATTGGCGAATTGTACTGTTTGGACGCTTTGCATATATGTTTCTTAGACTATATAGAAGCAATATATACAATGATTTCAACAGTCTACCTGTTCCATTCATTGTTCTACTTGTCGAAATTTACAAATAATTTCCTTTAAAGGATTAACAATGGGGCTCGTTGTTCACTTCAACTTGAAGAACAAAAAATTGGCGAATGGTACTGTTTGGATGCTTTGCATATATGGTTCTTAGACTATATAGACGCAATATATACTAAGATTTCAACCGTCTACCTGTTCCATTCATTGTTCTACTTGTCGAAATTTACAAATAATTTCCATTAAAGGATTAACAATGGGGCTCGTTGTTCACTTAAACTTGAAGAACAATAAATTGGCGAATGGTACTGTTTGCATGCTTTGCATATATGTTTCTTAGATTATATAGAAGTAATATATACAAAGATTTCAACCGTCTACCTGTTTCATTCATTGTTCTACTTGTCGAAAATTACAAATAATTTCCGATAAAGGATTAACAATGGGGCTCGTTGTTCACTTAAACTTGAAGAACAAAAAAATTGCGAATGGTACTGTTTGGATGCTTTGCATATATGTTTCTTAGACTACATAGAAGCAATATATACATTGATTTCAACCGGCTACCTGTTCCATTCATTGTTCTACTTGTCGCAAGTTACAAATAATTTCCGTTAAAGTATTAACAATGGGGCTCGTAGTTCACTTAAACTTGAAGATCAAATAATTGGCGAATTGTACTGTTTGGACGCTTTGCATATATGTTTCTTAGACTATATAGAAGCAATATATACAATGATTTCAGCAGTCTACCTGTTCCATTCATTGTTCTACTTGTCGAAATTTACAAATAATTTCCTTTAAAGGATTAACAATGGGGCTCGTTGTTCACTTCAACTTGAAGAACAAAAAATTGGCGAATGGTACTGTTTGGATGCTTTTCATATATGTTTCTTAGATTATATAGAAGCAATATATACAAAGATTTCAACCGACTACCTGTTCCATTCATTGTTCTGCTTGTCGAAAATTACAAATAATTTCCGATAAAGGATTAACCATTGGGGCTCATTGTTCACTTACACTTGAAGAACAAAAAATTGGCGAATGGTACTGTTTGGATGCTTTTCATATATGTTTCTTAGACTATATAGAAGCAACGTATACAAAGATTCAACCGTGTACCTGTTCCATTCATTGTTCTACTTGTCGAAAGTTACAAATAATTTCCGATAACGGATTAACCATTGGGGCTCATTGTTCACTTAAACTTGAAGATCAAAAAATTGGCGATTGTTACTGTTTAGATGCTTTGCATATAGGTTTCGTAGACTATATAGAAGCAACATATACAAAGATTTCAACCGTCTACCTGTACTATTCATTGTTCTACTTGTAGAAAGTTACAAATAATTTCCGTTAAAGTATTAACAATGGGGCTCGTAGTTCACTTAAACTTGAAGATCAAATAATTGGCGAATTTTACTGTTTGGACGCTGTGCATATATGTTTCTTAGACTATATAGAAGCAATATATACAATGATTTCAACAGTCTACCTGTTCCATTCATTGTTCTACTTGTCGAAATTTACAAATAATTTCCTTTAAAGGATTAACAATGGGGCTCGTAGTTCACTTAAACTTGAAGATCAAAAAATTGGCGAATGGTACTGTTTGGATGCTTTGCATATATGTTTCTTAGATTATATAGAAGTAATATATACAAAGATTTCAACCGTCTACCTGTTCCATTCATTGTTCTACTTGTCGAAAGTTACAAATAATTTCCGATAAAGGATTAACAATGGGGCTCATTGTTCACTTAAACTTGAAGAACAAAAAATTGGCGAATGGTGCTGTTTGGATGCTTTGCATATATGTTTCTTAGACTATATAGAAGCAATATAACATTGATTTCAACCGTCTACCTGTTCCATTCATTGTTCTACTTGTCGGAAGTTACAAATAATTTCCGTTAAAGTATTAACAATGGGGCTCGTAGTTCACTTAAACATGAAGATGAAATAATTGGCGAATGGTACTGTTTGGATGCTTTGCATATATGTTTCTTAGACTATATAGAAGCAATATATACAAAGATTTCAACCGTCTACCTGTTCCATTCATTGTTCTACTTGTCGAAAGTTACAAATAATTTCCGATAACGGATTAACCATTGGGGCTCATTGTTCACTTAAACTTGAAGAACAAAAAATTGGCGAATTGTACTGTTTGGATGCTTTGCATATATGTTTCTTAGACTATGTAGAAGCAATATATACAAAGATTTCAACCGCCTACCTGTTCCATTCATTGTTCTACTTGTCGAAAGTTACAAATAATTTCCGATAAAGGATTAACAATGGGGCTCATTGTTCACTTAAACTTGAAGAACAAAAAATTGGCGAATGGTGCTGTTTGGATGCTTTGCATATATGTTTCTTAGACTATATAGAAGCAATATATACATTGATTTCAACCGTCTACCTGTTCCATTCATTGTTCTACTTGTCGAAAGTTACAAATAATTTCCGATAACGGATTAACCATTGGGGCTCATTGTTCACTTAAACTTGAAGATCAAAAAATTGGCGATTGTTACTGTTTAGATGCTTTGCATATAGGTTTCGTAGACTATATAGAAGCAACATATACAAAGATTTCAACCGTCTACCTGTACTATTCATTGTTCTACTTGTAGAAAGTTACAAATAATTTCCGTTAAAGTATTAACAATGGGGCTCGTAGTTCACTTAAACTTGAAGATCAAATAATTGGCGAATTTTACTGTTTGGACGCTGTGCATATATGTTTCTTAAACTATATAGAAGCAATATATACAATGATTTCAACAGTCTACCTGTTCCATTCATTGTTCTACTTGTCGAAATTTACAAATAATTTCCTTTAAAGGATTAACAATGGGGCTCGTAGTTCACTTAAACTTGAAGATCAAAAAATTGGCGAATGGTACTGTTTGGATGCTTTGCATATATGTTTCTTAGATTATATAGAAGTAATATATACAAAGATTTCAACCGTCTACCTGTTCCATTCATTGTTCTACTTGTCGAAAGTTACAAATAATTTCCGATAAAGGATTAACAATGGGGCTCATTGTTCACTTAAACTTGAAGAACAAAAAATTGGCGAATGGTGCTGTTTGGATGCTTTGCATATATGTTTCTTAGACTATATAGAAGCAATATAACATTGATTTCAACCGTCTACCTGTTCCATTCATTGTTCTACTTGTCGGAAGTTACAAATAATTTCCGTTAAAGTATTAACAATGGGGCTCGTAGTTCACTTAAACATGAAGATGAAATAATTGGCGAATGGTACTGTTTGGATGCTTTGCATATATGTTTCTTAGACTATATAGAAGCAATATATACAAAGATTTCAACCGTCTACCTGTTCCATTCATTGTTCTACTTGTCGAAAGTTATAAATAATTTCCGATAACGGATTAACCATTGGGGCTCATTGTTCACTTAAACTTGAAGAACAAAAAATTGGCGAATTGTACTGTTTGGATGCTTTGCATATATGTTTCTTAGACTATATAGAAGCAATATATACAAAGATTTCAACCGCCTACCTGTTCCATTCATTGTTCTACTTGTCGAAAGTTTCAAATAATTTCCGATAAAGGATTAACAATGGGGCTCATTGTTCACTTAAACTTGAAGAACAAAAAATTGGCGAATGGTGCTGTTTGGATGCTTTGCATATATGTTTCTTAGACTATATAGAAGCAATATATACATTGATTTCAACCGTCTACCTGTTCCATTCATTGTTCTACTTGTCGGAAGTTACAAATAATTTCCGTTAAAGTATTAACAATGGGGCTCGTAGTTCACTTAAACATGAAGATGAAATAATTGGCGAATGGTACTGTTTGGATGCTTTGCATATATGTTTCTTAGACTATATAGAAGCAATATATACAAAGATTTCAACCGTCTACCTGTTCCATTCATTGTTCTACTTGTCGAAAATTACAAATAATTTCCGATAAAGGATTAACAATGGGGCTCGTTGTTCACTTAAACTTGAAGAACAAAAAAATTGCGAATGGTACTGTTTGGATGCTTTGCATATATGTTTCTTAGACTACATAGAAGCAATATATACATTGATTTCAACCGGCTACCTGTTCCATTCATTGTTCTACTTGTCGCAAGTTACAAATAATTTCCGTTAAAGTATTAACAATGGGGCTCGTAGTTCACTTAAACTTGAAGATCAAATAATTGGCGAATTGTACTGTTTGGACGGTTTGCATATATGTTTCTTAGACTATATAGAAGCAATATATACAATGATTTCAACAGTCTACCTGTTCCATTCATTGTTCTACTTGTCGAAATTTACAAATAATTTCCTTTAAAGGATTAACAATGGGGCTCGTTGTTCACTTCAACTTGAAGAACAAAAAATTGGCGAATGGTACTGTTTGGATGCTTTGCATATATGTTTCTTAGATTATACAGAAGAAATATATACAAAGATTTCAACCGTCTACATGATCCATTCATTGTTCTACTTGTCGAAATTTACAAATAATTTCCTTTAAAGTATTAACAATGGGGCTCGTAGTTCACTTAAACTTGAAAAACAAAAAATTGGCGAATTGTACTGTTTGGATGCTTTGCATATATGTTTCTTAGACTATGTAGAAGCAATATATACAAAGATTTCAACCGGCTACCTGTTCCATTCATTGTTCTACTTGTCGCAAGTTACAAATAATTTCCGTTAAAGTACTAACAATGGGGCTCGTAGTTCACTTAAACTTGAAGAACAAAAAATTGGCGAATGGGACTGTTTGGATGCTTTGCATATATGTTTCTTAGACTATATAGAAGCAATATATACAAAGATTCAACCGTGTACCTGTTCCATTCATTGTTCTACTTGTCGAAAGTTACAAATAATTTCCGATAACGGATTAACCATTGGGGCTCATTGTTCACTTAAACTTGAAGATCAAAAAATTGGCGATTGTTACTGTTTAGATGCTTTGCATATAGGTTTCGTAGACTATATAGAAGCAACATATACAAAGATTTCAACCGTCTACCTGTACTATTCATTGTTCTACTTGTAGAAAGTTACAAATAATTTCCGTTAAAGTATTAACAATGGGGCTCGTTGTTCACTTAAACTTGAAGAACAAAAAATTGACTAATTGTACTGTTTGGATGCTTTGCATATATGTTTCTTAGGCTATGTAGAAGCAATATATAAAAAGATTTCAACCGTCTACCAGTTCCATTCATTGTTCTACTTGTCGAAACTTACAAATAATTTCTGATAAAGGATTAACAATGGGGCTCGTAGTTCACTTAAACTTGAAGAACAAAAAATTGGCGAATGGTACTGTTTGGATGCTTTGCATATATGGTTCTTAGACTATATAGACGCAATATATACTAAGATTTCAACCGTCTACCTGTTCCATTCATTGTTCTACTTGTCGAAATTTACAAATAATTTCCATTAAAGGATTAACAATGGGGCTCGTTGTTCACTTAAACTTGAAGAACAATAAATTGGCGAATGGTACAGTTTGGATGCTTTGCGTACATGTTTCTTAGACTATATGGAAGCAATATATACAAAGATTTCAACCGTCTAACTGTTCCATTCATTGTTCTACTTTTCGAAAGTTACAAATAATTTCCGATAGCGGATTAACAATTGGGGCTCATTGTTCACTTAAACTTGAAGAACAAAAAATTGGCGAATGGTACTGTTTGCATGCTTTGCATATATGTTTCTTAGATTATATAGAAGTAATATATACAAAGATTTCAACCGTCTACCTGTTCCATTCATTGTTCTACTTGTCGAAAATTACAAATAATTTCCGATAAAGGATTAACAATGGGGCTCGTTGTTCACTTAAACTTGAAGAACAAAAAAATTGCGAATGGTACTGTTTGGATGCTTTGCATATATGTTTCTTAGACTACATAGAAGCAATATATACATTGATTTCAACCGGCTACCTGTTCCATTCATTGTTCTACTTGTCGCAAGTTACAAATAATTTCCGTTAAAGTATTAACAATGGGGCTCGTAGTTCACTTAAACTTGAAGATCAAATAATTGGCGAATTGTACTGTTTGGACGCTTTGCATATATGTTTCTTAGACTATATAGAAGCAATATATACAATGATTTCAACAGTCTACCTGTTCCATTCATTGTTCTACTTGTCGAAATTTACAAATAATTTCCTTTAAAGGATTAACAATGGGGCTCGTTGTTCACTTCAACTTGAAGAACAAAAAATTGGCGAATGGTACTGTTTGGATGCTTTGCATATATGTTTCTTAGACTATATGGAAGCAATATATACAAAGATTTCAACCGTCTGTGTGTTCCAATCATTGTTCTACGTGTAGAAAGTTACAATTAATTTCCGTTAAAGATTAACAATGGGGCTCGTTGTTCACTTAAACTTGAAGAACAAAAAATTGGCGAATTGTACTGTTTGGATGCTTTGCATATATGTTTCGTAGGCTATATAGAAGCAATATATACAATGATTTCAACCGTCTACATGAACCATTCATTGTTCTACTTGTCGAAATTTACAAATAATTTCCTTTAAAGTATTAACAATGGGGCTCGTAGTTCACTTAAACTTGAAAAACAAAAAATTGGCGAATTGTACTGTTTGGATGCTTTGCATATATGTTTCTTAGACTATGTAGAAGCAATATATACAAAGATTTCAACCGGCTACCTGTTCCATTCATTGTTCTACTTGTCGCAACTTACAAATAATTTCCGTTAAAGTACTAACAATGGGGCTCGTAGTTCACTTAAACTTGAAGAACAAAAAATTGGCGAATGGGACTGTTTGGATGCTTTGCATATATGTTTCTTAGACTATATAGAAGCAATATATACAAAGATTCAACCGTGTACCTGTTCCATTCATTGTTCTACTTGTCGAAAGTTACAAATAATTTCCGATAACGGATTAACCATTGGGGCTCATTGTTCACTTAAACTTGAAGATCAAAAAATTGGCGATTGTTACTGTTTAGATGCTTTGCATATAGGTTTCGTAGACTATATAGAAGCAACATATACAAAGATTTCAACCGTCTACCTGTACTATTCATTGTTCTACTTGTAGAAAGTTACAAATAATTTCCGTCAAAGTATTAACAATGGGGCTCGTAGTTCACTTAAACTTGAAGATCAAATAATTGGCGAATTTTACTGTTTGGACGCTGTGCATATATGTTTCTTAGACTATATAGAAGCAATATATACAATGATTTCAACAGTCTACCTGTTACATTCATTGTTCTACTTGTCGAAAGTTACAAATAATTACCGATAAAGGATTAACCATTGGGGATCATTGTTCACTTAAACTTGAAGAACAAAAAATTGGCGAATGGTACTGTTTGGATGCTTTGTATATATGTTTCTTAGACTATATAGAAGCAATATATACAAAGATTTCAACCGCCTACCTGTTCCATTCATTGTTCTACTTGTCGAAAGTTACAATTAATTTCCGTTAAAGGATTAACAATGGGGCTCGTAGTTCACTTAAACTTGAAGAACAAAAAATTGGCGAATGGTACTGTTTGGATGCTTTGTATATATGTTTCTTAGACTATATAGAAGCAATATATACAAAGATTTCAACCGCCTACCTGTTCCATTCATTGTTCTACTTGTCGAAATTTACAAATAATTTCCTTTAAAGGTTTAACAATGGGGCTCGTTGTTCACTTAAACTTGAAGAACAATAAATTGGCGAATTGTACTGTTTGGATGCTTTGCATATATGTTTCTTAGACTATATAGAAGCAATATATACAAAGATTTCAACCGTCTACCTGTTCCATTCATTGTTCTACTTGTCGAAAGTTGCAAATAATTTCCGATAAAGGATTAACCATTGGGGCTCATTGTTCACTTAAACTTGAAGAACAAAAAATTGGCGAATTGTACTGTTTGGATGCTTTGCATATATGTTTCTTAGACTATATAGAAGCAATATATACAATGATTTCAACCGTCTACCTGTTCCATTCATTGTTCTACTTGTCGAATGTTACAAATAATTTCCGTTAAGGGATTAACAATGGGGATCGTAGTTTACTTAAACTTGAAGAACAAAAAATTGGCGAATGGTACTGTTTGGATGCTTTGCGTACATCTTTCTTACACTATATGGAAGCAATATATACAAAGATTTCAACCGTCTACGTGTTCCAATCATTGTTCTACTTGTCGAAATTTACAAATAATTTCCTTTAAAGGATTAACAAAGGGGCTCGTTGTTCACTTAAACTTGAAGAACAAAAAATTGGCGAATGGTACTGTTTGGATGCTTTACATATATGTTTCTTAGACTATATAGAAGCAATATATACATTGATTTCAACCGGCTACCTGTTCCATTCATTGTTCTACTTGTCGCAAGTTACAAATAATTTCCTTTAAAGGATTAACAATGGGGATCGTATTTTACTTAAACTTGAAGATCAAATAATTGGCGAATTGTACTGTTTGGACGCTTTGCATATATGTTTCTTAGACTATATAGAAGCAATATATACAATGATTTCAACAGTCTACCTGTTCCATTCATTGTTCTACTTGTAGAAAGTTACGAATAATTTCCGTTTCATGATTATCAATGGGGCTCGTTGTTCACTTAATCTTGAAGAACAAAAAATTGACGAATGGTAACTGTTTGGATGCTTTGCATATATGTTTCTTAGATTATATAGGAGCAATATATACAAATATTTCGTCCGTCTACCTGTTTCATTCATTGTTCTACTTGTCGAAAATTACAAATAATTTCCGATAAAGGATTAACCATTGGGGCTCATTGTTCACTTAAACTTGAAGAATAAAAAATTGGCGAATGGTACTGTTTGGATGCTTTGCATATATGTTTCTCAGTCTATGTGGAAGCAATATATACAAAGATTTCAACCGTCTACGTGTTCCAATCATTGTTCTACTTGTAGATATTTAGAATTAATTTCCGTTAAAGGATTAACAATGGGGCTCGTAGTTCACTTAAACTTGAAGAACAAAAAATTGGCGAATTGTACTGTTTGGACGCTTTGCATATATGTTTCTTAGACTATATAGAAGCAATATATACAATGATTTCAACAGTCTACCTGTTCCATTCATTGTTCTACTTGTCGCAAGTTACAAATAATTTCCGTTAAAGTATTAACAATGGGGCTCGTAGTTCACTTAAACTTGAAGATCAAATAATTGGCGAATTGTACTGTTT
>CAXDIW010000414.1:0-27000 GCA_963989415.1 Cerceris ruficornis
TTTTCGAAATTTACAAATAATTACCGATAATGGATTTACCATTGGGGCTCATTGTTCACTTAAACTTGAAGAACAAAAAATTGGCGAATGGTACTGTTTGGATGCTTGGCATATAGGTTTCTTAGAATATATAGACGCAACATATACAAAGATTTCAACCGTCTACCTGTTCTATTCATTGTTCTACTTGTAGAAAGTTACAAATAATTTCCGTTTCATGATTATCAATGGGGCTCGTTGTTCACTTAAATTTGAAGAACAAAAAATTGGCGAATGGTTCTGTTTGGATGCTTTGCATATATGTTTCTTAGATTATATAGAAGCAATATATACAAAGATTTCAACCGTCTACGTGTTCCAATCATTGTTCTACTTTTCGAAATTTACAAATAATTACCGATAATGGATTTACCATTGGGGCTCATTGTTCACTTAAACTTGAAGAACAAAAAATTGGCGAATGGTACTGTTTGGATGCTTTGAGTACATGTTTCTTAGACTATATGGAAGCAATATATACAAAGATTTCAACCGTCTACGTGTTCCAATCATTGTTCTACTTGTAGAAAGTCACAATTAATTTCCGTTAAAGGATTAACAATGGGGCTCGTAGTTCACTTAAACTTGAAGAACAAAAAATTCGTGGATTGTACTGTTTGGATGCTTTGCATATATGTTTCGTAGATTATATAGAAGCAATATATGCAATGATTTCAACCGTCTACCTGATCCATTCATTGTTTTACTTGTCGAAATTTACAAATAATTTCCGTTCAAGTATTAACAATGGGGCTCGTAGTTCACTTAAACTTGAAGAACAAAAAATTGGCGAATGGTACTGTTTGGATGCTTTGCATATATATTTCTTAGACTATATAGAAGCAATATATACAATGATTTCAACCATCTACCTGTTCCATTCATTGTTCTACTTGTCGCAAGTTACAAATAATTTCCGTTAAAGTATTAACAATGGGGCTCGTAGTTCACTTAAACTTGAAGATCAAATAATTGGCGGATTGTACTGTTTGGATGATCTGCAGATATGTTTCTTAGACTATATAGAAGCAATATATACAATGATTTCAACCGTCTACCTGTTCCATTCATTGTTCTACTTGTCGAAAGTTACAAATAATTTCCTTTAAAGGATTAACAATGGGGCTCGTAGTTCACTTAAACTTGAAGAACAAAAAATTGGCGAATGGTACTATTTGGATTCTTTGCGTACATGTTTCTTAGACTATATGGAAGCAATATATACAAAGATTTCAACCGTCTACGTGTTCCAATCATTGTTCTACTTGCCGAAATTTACAATTAATTTCCTTTAAAGGATTAACAATGGGGCTCGTAGTTCACTTAAACTTGAAGAACAAAAAATTGGCGAATTGTACTGTTTGGATGCTTTGCATATATGTTTCTTAGACTATATAGAAGCAATAAATACAATGATTACAACCGTCTACCTATTCCATTCATTGTTCTACTTGCCGAAATTTACAATTAATTTCCTTTAAAGGATTAACAATGGGGCTCGTAGTTCACTTAAACTTGAAGAGCAAAAAATTGGCGAATTGTACTGTTTGGACGCTTTGCATATAAGATTCTTGGACTATATAGAAGCAATATATACAATGATTTCAACAGTCTACCTGTTCCATACATTGTTCTACTTGTCGAAATTTACAAATAATTTCCTTTAAAGGATTAACAATGGGGCTCGTAGTTCACTTAAACTTGAAGAACTAAAAATTGGCGAATTGTACTGTTTCGATGCTTTGCATATATGTTTCTTAGACTATTTAGAAGTAATATATAGAAAGATTTCACCCGTCTACCTGTACTATTCATTGTTCTACTTGTAGAAAGTTACAAATAATTTCCATTTCATGATTATCAATGGGGCTCGATGTTCACTTAAACTTGAAGATCAAAATATTGGCGAATGTTACTGTTTAGATGCTTGGCATATAGGTTTCTTAGAATATATAGACGCAACATATACAAAGATTTCAACCGTCTACCTGTTCTATTCATTGTTCTACTTGTCGAAAATTACAAATAATTTCCGATAAAGGATTAACCATTGGGGCTCATTGTTCACTTAAACTTGAAGAACAAAAAATTGGCGAATGGTACTGTTTGGATGCTTTGAGTACATGTTTCTTAGACTATACGGATGCAATATATACAAAGATTTCAACCATCTACGTGTTCCAATCATTGTTCTACTTGTAGAAAGTTACAATTAATTTCCGTTAAAGGATTAACAATGGGGCTCGTAGTTCACTTAAACTTGAAGAACAAAAAATTCGTGAATTGTACTATTTGGATGCTTTGCATATATGTTTCGTAGATTATATAGAAGCAATATATGCAATGATTTCAACCGTCTACCTGATCCATTCATTGTTTTACTTGTCGAAATTTACAAATAATTTCCTTTAAAGTATTAACAATGCGGCTGGTTGTTCACTTAAACTTGAAGAACAAAAAATTGGCGAATGGTACTGTTTGGATGCTTTGCATATATGTTTCTTAGACTATATAGAAGCAATATATACATTGATTTCAACCATCTACCTGTTCCATTCATTGTTCTACTTGTCGCAAGTTACAAATAATTTCCGTTAAAGTATTAACAATGGGGCTCGTAGTTCACTTAAACTTGAAGATCAAATAATTGGCGGATTGTACTGTTTGGATGATCTGCAGATATGTTTCTTAGACTATATAGAAGCAATATATACAATGATTTCAACCGTCTACCTGTTCCATTCATTGTTCTACTTGTCGAAAGTTACAAATAATTTCCGTTAAGGGATTAACAATGGGGATCGTATTTTACTTAAACTTGAAGAACAAAAAATTGGCGAATTGTACTGTTTGGATGCTTTGCATATATGTTTCTTAGACTATATAGAAGCAATATATACAATGATTTCAACAGTCTACCTGTTCCATTCATTGTTCTACTTGTCGAAATTTACAAATAATTTCCTTTGAATGATTAACAATGGGGCTCGTAGTTCACTTAAACTTGAAGAACAAAAAATTGGCGAATGGTACTGTTTGGATGCTTTGCGTACATGTTTCTTAGACTATATGGAAGCAATATATACAAAGATTTCAACCGTCTACGTGTTCCAATCATTGTTCTACTTGTCGAAATTTACAAATAATTTCCTTTAAAGGATTAACAATGGGGCTCGTTGTTCACTTAAACTTGAAGAACAAAAAATTGCGAATGGTACTGTTTGGATGCTTTGCATATATGTTTCTTAGACTATATAGAAGCAATATATACATTAATTTCAACCGGCTACCTGTTCCATTCATTGTTCTACCTGTCGCAAGATACAAATAATTACCGATAATGGATTAACCATTGGGGCTCATTGTTCACTTAAACTTGAAGTACAAGAAATTGGCGAATTGTACTGTTTGTATTCTTTGCATATATGTTTCTTAGACTATATAGAAGCAATATATACAAAGATTTCAACCGGCTACCTGTTCCATTCATTGTTCTACTTGTCGCAAGTTACAAATAATTTCCGATAATGTATTAACAATGGGGCTCGTAGTTCACTTAAACTTGAAGAACAAAAAATTGGCGAATGGTACTGTTTGGATGCTTTGCATATATGTTTCTTAGATTATATAGAAGCAATATATACAAAGATTTCAACCGTCTACCTGTTCCATTCATTGTTCTACTTGTCGAAATTTACAAATAATTTCCTTTAAAGGATTAACAATGGGGCTCGTAGTTCACTTAAACTTGAAGAACAAAAAATTGGCGAATTGTACTGTTTGGATGCTTTGCATATATGTTTCTTAGACTATATAGAAGCAATATATATACAATGATTTCAACAGTCTACCTGTTCCATTCATTGTTCTACTTGTCGAAATTTACAAATAACTTCCATTTCATGATTATCAATGGGGCTCGCTGTTCACTTAAACATGAATATCAAAAAATTGGCGGTTGTTACTGTTTAGATGCTTTGCATATAGGTTTCTTAGACTATATAGAAGCAACATATACAAAGATTTCAACCGTCTACCTGTTCTATTCATTGTTCTACTTGTAGAAAGTTACAAATATTTTCCGTTTCATGATTATCAATGGGGCTTGTTGTTCACTTAAACTTGAAGAACAAAAAATTGGCGAATGGTACTGTTTGGATGCTTTGCATATATGTTTCTTAGATTATATAGAAGCAATATATACAAAGATTTCAACCTTCTACCTGTTCCATTCATTGTTCTACTTGTCGAAAATTACAAATAATTTCCGATAAAGGATTTACCATTGGGGCTCATTGTTCACTTAAACTTGAAGAACAAAAAATTGGCGAATGGTACTGTTTGGATGCTTTGCATATATGTTTCTTATACTATATAGAAGCAATATATACATTAATTTCAACCGGCTACCTGTTCCATTCATTGTTCTACCTGTCGCAAGATACAAATAATTACCGATAAAGGATTAACCATTCGGGCTCATTGTTCACTTAAACTTGAAGAACAAAAAATTGGCGAATGGTACTGTTTGGATGCTTTGCATATATGTTTCTTAGACTATATGGAAGCAATATATACAAAGATTTCAACCGTCTACGTGTTCCAATCATTGTTCTACTTGTAGAAAGTTACAATTAATTTCCGTTAAAGGATTAACAATGGGGCTCGTAGTTCACTTAAACTTGAAGAACAAAAAATTGGCGAATTGTACTGTTTGGATGCTTTGCATATATGTTTCGTAGACTATATAGAAGCAAAATATACAATGATTTCAACCGTCTACATGATCCATTCATTGTTCTACTTGTCGAAATTTACAAATAATTTCCTTTAAAGGATTAACAATGGGGCTCGTAGTTCACTTAAACTTGAAGAACTAAAAATTCGCGAATTGTACTGTTTCGATGCTTTGCATATATGTTTCTTACAAGGGAACATCCCGAGGTGCCACACGCCGATTTTGATGAAATTTTAGTATGATGTAGTACTCGTTAGAATATTCGACACGTATTTTCTTATATCGGCAATCGTCCACGTTAAAGGGGTGAAAACCGCCCCCAAAGTTGGGGGCCAAAAGTGTATTTCGTTGAATATCTTGGAAACTATGAGAGATAGAGCATTTGCGTAAATTGGCGAAATTAGCGCCTTTGCATTACGAATTTAACGGCATAATTTCTTTTGCAAAATCTTCATTTGTTTAAACAATATGTTGAAAAATAACATATTTTCGGCAGTTTTACCACTTTAATGTTATTCAATTTTCTTGAATATTTTTTTGTAAAAACTACAGTTCCTATACAAAATTACGGATAAATAGGAATTTCGATTTTTTCATCAACAAAAAAGTTATTACATATGAGATTTTATCGTTCGACGCGGGAAATAGAGTCCCTACACGAGTCGTTCCTTGTTAATAACTCCCCGGTAATTTGTAAATAAATTGATTTTACCGATAACCATTCGTTGCTAACAAAAAGAAAAGAATTTTCCGTTACTCCGAACTCCGAACTCCCAGATCCTGCATCAGCTGTGTGCACCTCGGAGGATGAGCAGGAAGCAATTCCTTCTATATCGTCATCACCACATGGTGTAGACATTGAATCGTCCATTTCATCGTCGAATAGCAATTCTTGCTCTGTTTCCACTTCTATATATCCACTAACCTTATACCTGTTAATTAAATCTATAATCGTGTTCGCTAATTCAATGTCCATAGCACTTACCGGCGATGTTCTTTCGTCATTACTACAATTATAAGTTTCAATTAAAATATGGATAATATTCATAGGATTTACTGCCATGACTGCAAATCTAAACTGCTTTAATTTTGCAATGAACAATGTAAAATAATAAAGAATAGCAGAAAAATTGCAATTTTGGTTTTTAACAAAGATAATTACTGTAAATTATTACCGCAAGAAGCTATTAGCGCTTTCCAAAATCTTCGCAATAGCAAAAACTCTTTCGTCAGCATACGAATGTTGATGCGAATAGAATTCGACAAATATTAAACACTCACTATTATATATACCTTAAAGACGATGACGTATCGACTTTACCATGTCTGTCATTGGTTATTAGTATAATAGTTAAACCCCACCCTCTTTTTCCTCGCGAAGAGGAAATTTCCGAAGTATGTTGTAAAAATGGGAAAGATCCCTGAAATTTGTCATCAGGCGAAAGCCTGTGATTTTCGTAACGCATAGACAAAGAGTTATAATCTTTGACATTTCTAACAATAAGCAGGCCGAAGCTGTAGATTCGTGAAGTGCGATAGACATACACCTCGGCTACTTCTCATTGTTGGTGAGCGGTCACTACTTTTTCTATAAGCATTTTACACTCCATTCTTGTTTTTTCATTTATTTGTTCATACCGTGCCGACCTGGGAATGTCCCTCCATAAACCGCGCGCAGTGCTGTAGCCGAAAATTATATCGCATTAAAGTAACGGAAAATGCTTTTCTTTTTGTTAGCAACGAATGATTATCGGTAAAATCAATTTATTTACAAATTACCGGGGAGTTATGAACAAGGAACGACTCGTGTAGGGACTCTATTTCCCGCGTCGAACGATAAAATCTCATATGTAATAACTTTTTTGTTGATGAAAAAATCGAAATTCCTATTTATCCGTAATTTTGTATAGGAAATGTAGTTTTTACAAAAACATATTCAAGAAAATTGAATAATATTAAAGTGGTAAAACTGCCGAAAATATGTTATTTTTCAACATATTGTTTAAACAAATGGAGATTTTGCAAAAGAAATTATGCCGTTAAATTCGTAATGCAAAGGCGCTGATTTCGCCAATTTACGCAAATGCTCTATCTCTCATAGTTTCCAAGATATTCAACGAAATACACTTTTGGCCCCCAACTTTGGGGGCGGTTTTCACCCCTTTAACGTGGACGATTGCCGATATAAAAAAATACGAGTCGAATATTCTAACGAGTACTACATCATACTAAAATTTCATCAAAATCGGCGTGTGGCACCTCGGGATGTTCCCTTGTTAGACTATTTAGAAGTAATATATAGAAAGATTTCACCCGTCTACCTGTTCCATTCATTGTTCTACTTGTCGAAAATTACAAATAATTTCCGAAAAAGGATTAACCATTGGGGCTCATTGTTCACTTAAACTTGAAGAACAAAAAATTGGCGAATGGTACTGTTTGGATGCTTTGAGTACATGTTTCTTAGACTATACGGAAGCAATATATACAAAGATTTCAACCGTCTACCTGTTCCTTTCAATGTTCTACTTGTCGAAAGGTACAAATAATTTCCGATAAAGGATTAACAATGGGGCTCATTGTTCACTTAAACTTGAAGAACAAAAAATTGGCGAATGGTACTGTTTGGATGCTTTGCATATATGTTTCTTAGACTATATGGAAGCAATATATACAAAGATTTCAACCGTCTACGTGTTCAAATCATTGTTCTACTTGTAGAAACATACAATTAATTTCCGTTAAAGGATTAACAATGGGGCTCGTAGTTCACTTAAACTTGAAGAACAAAAAATTGGCGAATTGTACTGTTTGGATGCTTTGCATATATGTTTCTTAGACTATATAGAAGCAATATATACAATGATTACAACCGTCTACCTATTCCATTCATTGTTCTACTTGCCGAAATTTACAATTAATTTCCTTTAAAGGATTAACAATGGGGTTCGTAGTTCACTTAAACTTGAAGAGCAAAAAATTGGCGAATTGTACTGTTTGGACGCTTTGCATATAAGATTCTTGGACTATATAGAAGCAATATATACAATGATTTCAACAGTCTACCTGTTCCATACCTTGTTCTACTTGTCAAAATTTACAAATAATTTCCGATAAACGATTAACAATGGGGCTCATTGTTCACTTAAACTTGAAGAACAAAAAATTGGCGAATGGTACTGTTTGGATGCTTTGCATATATGTTTCTTAGACTATATGGAAGCAATATATACAAAGATTTCAACCGTCTACGTGTTCCAATCATTGTTCTACTTGTAGAAAGTTACAATTAATTTCCGTTAAAGGATTAACAATGGGGCTCGTAGTTCACTTAAACTTGAAGAACAAAAAATTGGCGAATTGTACTGTTTGGATGCTTTGCATATATGTTTCGTAGACTATATAGAAGCAAAATATACAATGATTTCAACCGTCTACATGATCCATTCATTGTTCTACTTGTCGAAATTTACAAATAATTTCCTTTAAATGATTAACAATGGGGCTCGTAGTTCACTTAAACTTGAAGAACTAAAAATTGGCGAATTGTACTGTTTCGATGCTTTGCATATATGTTTCTTAGACTATTTAGAAGTAATATATAGAAAGATTTCACCCGTCTACCTGTTCCATTCATTGTTCTACTTGTCGAAAATTACAAATAATTTCCGATAAAGGATTAACCATTGGGGCTCATTGTTCACTTAAACTTGAAGAACAAAAAATTGGCGAATGGTACTGTTTGGATGCTTTGAGTACATGTTTCTTAGACTATACGGAAGCAATATATACAAAGATTTCAACCATCTACGTGTTCCAATCATTGTTCTATTTGTAGAAAGTTACAATTAATTTCCGTTAAAGGATTAACAATGGGGCTCGTAGTTCACTTAAACTTGAAGAACAAAAAATTCGTGAATTGTACAGTTTGGATGCTTTGCATATATGTTTCGTAGATTATATAGAAGCAATATATGCAATGATTTCAACCGTCTACCTGATCCATTCATTGTTTTACTTGTCGAAATTTACAAATAATTTCCTTTAAAGGATTAACAATGCGGCTCGTTGTTCACTTAAACTTGAAGAACAAAAAATTGGCGAATGGTACTGTTTGGATGCTTTGCATATATGTTTCTTAGACTATATAGAAGCAATATATACATTGATTTCAACCATCTACCTGTTCCATTCATTGTTCTACTTGTCGCAAGTTACAAATAATTTCTGTTAAAGTATTAACAATGGGGCTCGTAGTTCACTTAAACTTGAAGATCAAAAAATTGGTGAATGTTACTGTTTAGATGCTTTGCATATAGGTTTCTTAGATTATATAGAAGCAATATATACAAAGATTTCAACCTTCTACCTGTTCCATTCATTGTTCTACTTGTCGAAAATTACAAATAATTTCCGATAAAGGATTTACCATTGGGGCTCATTGTTCACTTAAACTTGAAGAACAAAAAATTGGCGAATGGTACTGTTTGGATGCTTTGCATATACGTTTCTTAGACTATATAGAAGCAATATATACAAAGATTTCAACCGGCTACCTGTTCCATTCATTGTTCTACTTGTCGCAAGTTACAAGTAATTTGCTTTAAAGGATTAACAATGGGGCTCGTAGTTCACTTAAACTTGAAGAGCAAAAAATTGGCGAATTGTACTGTTTGGATGCTTAGCATATATGTTTCTTAGATTATTTAGAAGCAATATATACAATGATTTCAACAGTCTACCTGTTCCATTCATTGTTCTACTGGTCGAAATTTACAAATAATTTCCTTTAAAGGATTAACAATGGGGCTCGTAGTTCACTTAAACTTGAAGAACAAAAAATTGGCGAATTGTACTGTTTGGATGCTTAGCATATATGTTTCTTAGATTATTTAGAAGCAATATATAGAAAGATTTCACCCGTCTACCTGTACTATTCATTGTTCTACTTGTAGAAAGTTACAAATAACTTCCATTTCATGATTATCAATGAGGCTCGCTGTTCACTTAAACATGAAGATCAAAAAATTGGCGATTGTTACTGTTTAGATGCTTTGCATATAGGTTTCTTAGACTATATAGAAGCAACATATACAAAGATTTCAACCGTCTACCTGTTCTATTCATTGTTCTACTTGTAGAAAGTTACAAATAATTTCCGTTTCATGATTATCAATGGGGCTTGTTGTTCACTTAAACTTGAAGAACAAAAAATTGGCGAATGGTACTATTTGGATGCTTTGCGTACATGTTTCTTAGACTATATGGAAGCAATATATACAAAGATTTCAACCGTCTACGTGTTCCAATCATTGTTCTACTTGCCGAAATTTACAATTAATTTCCTTTAAAGGATTAACAATGGGGCTCGTAGTTCACTTAAACTTGAAGAACAAAAAATTGGCGAATTGTACTGTTTGGATGCTTTGCGTACATGTTTCTTAGACTATATGGAAGCAATATATACAAAGATTTCAACCGTCTACGTGTTCCAATCATTGTTCTACTTGTCGAAATTTACAAATAATTTCCTTTAAAGGATTAACAATGGGGCTCGTTGTTCACTTAAACTTGAAGAACAAAAAATTGCGAATGGTACTGTTTGGATGCTTTGCATATATGTTTCTTTGACTATATAGAAGCAATATATACATTAATTTCAACCGGCTACCTGTTCCATTCATTGTTCTACCTGTCGCAAGATACAAATAATTACCGATAATGGATTAACCATTGGGGCTCATTGTTCACTTAAACTTGAAGTACAAGAAATTGGCGAATTGTACTGTTTGTATTCTTTGCATATATGTTTCTTAGACTATATAGAAGCAATATATACAAAGATTTCAACCGGCTACCTGTTCCATTCATTGTTCTACTTGTCGCAAGTTACAAATAATTTCCGTTAATGTATTAACAATGGGGCTCGTAGTTCACTTAAACTTGAAGAACAAAAAATTGGCGAATGGTACTGTTTGGATGCTTTGCATATATGTTTCTTAGATTATATAGAAGCAATATATACAAAGATTTCAACCGTCTACCTGTTCCATTCATTGTTCTACTTGTCGAAATTTACAAATAATTTCCTTTAAAGGATTAACAATGGGGCTCGTAGTTCACTTAAACTTGAAGAACAAAAAATTGGCGAATTGTACTGTTTGGATGCTTTGCATATATGTTTCTTAGACTATATAGAAGCAATATATACAATGATTTCAACAGTCTACCTGTTCCATTCTTTGTTCTACTTGTCGAAATTTACAAATAATTTCCTTTGAAGGATTAACAATGGGGCTCGTAGTTCACTTAAACTTGAAGAACAAAAAATTGGCGAATGGTACTGTTTGGATGCTTTGCGTACATGTTTCTTAGACTATATGGAAGCAATATATACAAAGATTTCAACCGTCTACCTATTCCATTCATTGTTCTACTTGCCGAAATTTACAATTAATTTCCTTTAAAGGATTAACAATGGGGCTCGTAGTTCACTTAAACTTGAAGAGCAAAAAATTGGCGAATTGTACTGTTTGGATGCTTAGCATATATGTTTCTTAGATTATTTAGAAGCAATATATACAATGATTTCAACAGTCTACCTGTTCCATTCATTGTTCTACTGGTCGAAATTTACAAATAATTTCCTTTAAAGGATTAACAATGGGGCTCGTAGTTCACTTAAACTTGAAGAACAAAAAATTGGCGAATTGTACTGTTTGGATGCTTTGCATATATGTTTCTTAGACTATATAGAAGCAATAAATACAATAATTACAACCGTCTACCTATTCCATTCATTGTTCTACTTGCCGAAATTTACAATTAATTTCCTTTAAAGGATTAACAATGGGGCTCGTAGTTCACTTAAACTTGAAGAGCAAAAAATTGGCGAATGGTACTGTTTGGATGCTTTGCATATATGTTTCTTAGATTATATAGAAGCAATATATACAAAGATTTCAACCTTCTACCTGTTCCATTCATTGTTCTACTTGTCGAAAATTACAAATAATTTCCGATAAAGGATTTACCATTGGGGCTCATTGTTCACTTAAACTTGAAGAACAAAAAATTGGCGAATGGTACTGTTTGGATGCTTTGCATATATGTTTCTTATACTATATAGAAGCAATATATACAAAGATTTCAACCGTCCACCTGTTCCATTCACTGTTCTACTTGTCGAAAGTTACAAATAATTTCCGTTAAGGGATTAACAATGGGGATCGTAGTTTACTTAAACTTGAAGAACAAAAAATTGGCGAATTGTACTGTTTGGATGCTTTGCATATATGTTTCGTAGATTATTTAGAAGCAATATATGCAATGATTTCAACCGTCTACCTGATCCATTCATTGTTTTACTTGTCGAAATTTACAAATAATTTCCTTTAAAGGATTAACAATGGGGCTCGTAGTTCACTTAAATTTGAAGAACAAAAAATTGGCGAATGGTACTATTTGGATGCTTTGCGTACATGTTTCATAGACTATATGGAAGCAATATATACAAAGATTTTAACCGTCTACGTGTTCCAATCATTGTTCTACTTGCCGAAATTTACAATTAATTTCCTTTAAAGGATTAACAATGGGGCTCGTAGTTCACTTAAACTTGAAGAACAAAAAATTGGCGAATGGTACTGTTTGGATGCTTTGCATATATGTTTCTTATACTATATAGAAGCAATATATACAAAGATTTCAACCGTCTACCTGTTCCATTCACTGTTCTACTTGTCGCAAGTTACAAATAATTTCCGTTAATGTATTAACAATGGGGCTCGTAGTTCACTTAAACTTGAAGAACAAAAAATTGGCGAATGGTACTGTTTGGATGCTTTGCATATATGTTTCTTATACTATATAGAAGCAATATATACAAAGATTTCAACCGTCTACCTGTTCCATTCACTGTTCTACTTGTCGAAAGTTACAAATAATTTCCGTTAAGGGATTAACAATGGGGATCGTAGTTTACTTAAACTTGAAGAACAAAAAATTGGCGAATTGTACTGTTTGGATGCTTTGCATATATGTTTCGTAGATTATTTAGAAGCAATATATGCAATGATTTCAACCGTCTACCTGATCCATTCATTGTTTTACTTGTCGAAATTTACAAATAATTTCCTTTAAAGGATTAACAATGGGGCTCGTAGTTCACTTAAATTTGAAGAACAAAAAATTGGCGAATGGTACTATTTGGATGCTTTGCGTACATGTTTCTTAGACTATATGGAAGCAATATATACAAAGATTTCAACCGTCTACGTGTTCCAATCATTGTTCTACTTGCCGAAATTTACAATTAATTTCCTTTAAAGGATTAACAATGGGGCTCGTAGTTCACTTAAACTTGAAGAACAAAAAATTGGCGAATTGTACTGTTTGGATGCTTTGCATATATGTTTCTTAGACTATATAGAAGCAATAAATACAATAATTACAACCGTCTACCTATTCCATTCATTGTTCTACTTGCCGAAATTTACAATTAATTTCCTTTAAAGGATTAACAATGGGGCTCGTAGTTCACTTAAACTTGAAGAGCAAAAAATTGGCGAATTGTACTGTTTGGATGCTTAGCATATATATTTCTTAGATTATTTAGAAGCAATATATACAATAATTTCAACAGTCTACCTGTTCCATTCATTGTTCTACTGGTCGAAATTTACAAATAATTTCCTTTAAAGGATTAACAATGGGGCTCGTAGCTCACTTAAACTTGAAGAAAAAAAAATTGGCGAATTGTACTGTTTGGATGCTTAGCATATATGTTTCTTAGATTATTTAGAAGCAATATATAGAAAGATTTCACCCGTCTACCTGTACTATTCATTGTTCTACTTGTAGAAAGTTACAAATAACTTCCATTTCATGATTATCAATGGGGCTCTCTGTTCACTTAAACATGAAGATCAAAAAATTGGCGATTGTTACTGTTTAGATGCTTTGCATATAGGTTTCTTAGACTATATAGAAGCAACATATACAAAGATTTCAACCGTCTACCTGTTCTATTCATTGTTCTACTTGTAGAAAGTTACAAATAATTTCCGTTTCATGATTATCAATGGGGCTCGTAGTTCACTTAAACTTGAAGAACAAAAAATTGGCGAATTGTACTGTTTGGATGCTTTGCATATATGTTTCTTAGACTATATAGAAGCAATATATACAATGATTACAACCGTCTACCTATTCCATTCATTGTTCTACTTGCCGAAATTTACAATTAATTTCCTTTAAAGGATTAACAATGGGGCTCGTAGTTCACTTAAACTTGAAGAGCAAAAAATTGGCGAATTGTACTGTTTGGACGCTTTGCATATAAGATTCTTGGACTATATAGAAGCAATATATACAATGATTTCAACAGTCTACCTGTTCCATACCTTGTTCTACTTGTCAAAATTTACAAATAATTTCCGATAAACGATTAACAATGGGGCTCATTGTTCACTTAAACTTGAAGAACAAAAAATTGGCGAATGGTACTGTTTGGATGCTTTGCATATATGTTTCTTAGACTATATGGAAGCAATATATACAAAGATTTCAACCGTCTACGTGTTCCAATCATTGTTCTACTTGTAGAAAGTTACAATTAATTTCCGTTAAAGGATTAACAATGGGGCTCGTAGTTCACTTAAACTTGAAGAACAAAAAATTGGCGAATTGTACTGTTTGGATGCTTTGCATATATGTTTCGTAGACTATATAGAAGCAAAATATACAATGATTTCAACCGTCTACATGATCCATTCATTGTTCTACTTGTCGAAATTTACAAATAATTTCCTTTAAAGGATTAACAATGGGGCTCGTAGTTCACTTAAACTTGAAGAACTAAAAATTGGCGAATTGTACTGTTTCGATGCTTTGCATATATGTTTCTTAGACTATTTAGAAGTAATATATAGAAAGATTTCACCCGTCTACCTGTTCCATTCATTGTTCTACTTGTCGAAAATTACAAATAATTTCCGATAAAGGATTAACCATTGGGGCTCATTGTTCACTTAAACTTGAAGAACAAAAAATTGGCGAATGGTACTGTTTGGATGCTTTGAGTACATGTTTCTTAGAGTATACGGAAGCAATATATACAAAGATTTCAACCATCTACGTGTTCCAATCATTGTTCTACTTGTAGAAAGTTACAATTAATTTCCGTTAAAGGATTAACAATGGGGCTCGTAGTTCACTTAAACTTGAAGAACAAAAAATTCGTGAATTGTACAGTTTGGATGCTTTGCATATATGTTTCGTAAATTATATAGAAGCAATATATGCAATGATTTCAACCGTCTACCTGATCCATTCATTGTTTTACTTGTCGAAATTTACAAATAATTTCCTTTAAAGGATTAACAATGCGGCTCGTTGTTCACTTAAACTTGAAGAACAAAAAATTGGCGAATGGTACTGTTTGGATGCTTTGCATATATGTTTCTTAGACTATATAGAAGCAATATATACATTGATTTCAACCATCTACCTATTCCATTCATTGTTCTACTTGTCGCAAGTTACAATTAATTTCCTTTAAAGGATTAACAATGGGGCTCGTAGTTCACTTAAACTTGAAGAACTAAAAATTGGCGAATTGTACTGTTTCGATGCTTTGCATATATGTTTCTTAGACTATTTAGAAGTAATATATAGAAAGATTTCACCCGTCTACCTGTTCCATTCATTGTTCTACTTGTCGAAAATTACAAATAATTTCCGATAAAGGATTAACCATTGGGGCTCATTGTTCACTTAAACTTGAAGAACAAAAAATTGGCGAATGGTACTGTTTGGATGCTTTGCATATATGTTTCTTAGACTATATGGAAGCAATATATACAAAGATTTCAACCGTCTACGTGTTCCAATCATTGTTCTACTTGTAGAAAGTTACAATTAATTTCCGTTAAAGGATTAACAATGGGGCTCGTAGTTCACTTAAACTTGAAGAACAAAAAATTGGCGAATTGTACTGTTTGGATGCTTTGCATATATGTTTCGTAGACTATATAGAAGCAAAATATACAATGATTTCAACCGTCTACATGATCCATTCATTGTTCTACTTGTCGAAATTTACAAATAATTTCCTTTAAAGGATTAACAATGGGGCTCGTAGTTCACTTAAACTTGAAGAACTAAAAATTGGCGAATTGTACTGTTTCGATGCTTTGCATATATGTTTCTTAGACTATTTAGAAGTAATATATAGAAAGATTTCACCCGTCTACCTGTTCCATTCATTGTTCTACTTGTCGAAAATTACAAATAATTTCCTTTAAAGGATTAACAATGCGGCTCGTTGTTCACTTAAACTTGAAGAACAAAAAATTGGCGAATGGTACTGTTTGGATGCTTTGCATATATGTTTCTTAGACTATATAGAAGCAATATATACATTGATTTCAACCATCTACCTGTTCCATTCATTGTTCTACTTGTCGCAAGTTACAATTAATTTCCTTTAAAGGATTAACAATGGGGCTCGTAGTTCACTTAAACTTGAAGAACTAAAAATTGGCGAATTGTACTGTTTCGATGCTTTGCATATATGTTTCTTAGACTATTTAGAAGTAATATATAGAAAGATTTCACCCGTCTACCTGTTCCATTCATTGTTCTACTTGTCGAAAATTACAAATAATTTCCGATAAAGGATTAACCATTGGGGCTCATTGTTCACTTAAACTTGAAGAACAAAAAATTGGCGAATGGTACTGTTTGGATGCTTTGCATATATGTTTCTTAGACTATATGGAAGCAATATATTCAAAGATTTCAACCGTCTACGTGTTCCAATCATTGTTCTACTTGTAGAAAGTTACAATTAATTTCCGTTAAAGGATTAACAATGGGGCTCGTAGTTCACTTAAACTTGAAGAACAAAAAATTGGCGAATTGTACTGTTTGGATGCTTTGCATATATGTTTCGTAGACTATATAGAAGCAAAATATACAATGATTTCAACCGTCTACATGATCCATTCATTGTTCTACTTGTCGAAATTTACAAATAATTTCCTTTAAAGGATTAACAATGGGGCTCGTAGTTCACTTAAACTTGAAGAACTAAAAATTGGCGAATTGTACTGTTTCGATGCTTTGCATATATGTTTCTTAGACTATTTAGAAGTAATATATAGAAAGATTTCACCTGTCTACCTGTTCCATTCATTGTTCTACTTGTCGAAAATTACAAATAATTTCCGAAAAAGGATTAACCATTGGGGCTCATTGTTCACTTAAACTTGAAGAACAAAAAATTGGCGAATGGTACTGTTTGGATGCTTTGAGTACATGTTTCTTAGACTATACGGAAGCAATATAGACAAAGATTTCAACCATCTACGTGTTCCAATCATTGTTCTATTTGTAGAAAGTTACAATTAATTTCCGTTAAAGGATTAACAATGGGGCTCGTAGTTCACTTAAACTTGAAGAACAAAAAATTCGTGAATTGTACAGTTTGGATGCTTTGCATATATGTTTCGTAGATTATATAGAAGCAATATATGCAATGATTTCAACCGTCAGACCTGATCCATTCATTGTTTTACTTGTCGAAGTTTACAAATAATTTCCTTTAAAGGATTAACAATGCGGCTCGTTGTTCACTTAAACTTGAAGAACAAAAAATTGGCGGATGGTACTGTTTGGATGCTTTGCATATATGTTTCTTAGACTATATAGAAGCAATATATACATTGATTTCAACCATCTACCTGTTCCATTCATTGTTCTACTTGTCGCAAGTTACAAATAATTTCCGTTAAAGTATTAACAATGGGGCTCGTAGTTTACTTAAACTTGAAGATCAAAAAATTGGTGAATGTTACTGTTTAGATGCTTTGCATATAGGTTTCTTAGATTATATAGAAGCAATATATACAAAGATTTCAACCTTCTACCTGTTCCATTCATTGTTCTACTTGTCGAAAATTACAAATAATTTCCGATAAAGGATTTACCATTGGGGCTCATTGTTCACTTAAACTTGAAGAACAAAAAATTGGCGAATGGTACTGTTTGGATGCTTTGCATATATGTTTCTTAGACTATATAGAAGCAATATATACAAAGATTTCAACCGGCTACCTGTTCCATTCATTGTTCTACTTGTCGCAAGTTACAAATAATTTGCTTTAAAGGATTAACAATGGGGCTCGTAGTTCACTTAAACTTGAAGAGCAAAAAATTGGCGAATTGTACTGTTTGGATGCTTAGCATATATGTTTCTTAGATTATTTAGAAGCAATATATACAATGATTTCAACAGTCTACCTGTTCCATTCATTGTTCTACTGGTCGAAATTTACAAATAATTTCCTTTAAAGGATTAACAATGGGGCTCGTAGTTCACTTAAACTTGAAGAACAAAAAATTGGCGAATTGTACTGTTTGGATGCTTAGCATATATGTTTCTTAGATTATTTAGAAGCAATATATAGAAAGATTTCACCCGTCTACCTGTACTATTCTTGTTCTACTTGTAGAAAGTTACAAATAACTTCCATTTCATGATTATCAATGAGGCTCGCTGTTCACTTAAACATGAAGATCAAAAAATTGGCGATTGTTACTGTTTAGATGCTTTGCATATAGGTTTCTTAGACTATATAGAAGCAACATATACAAAGATTTCAACCGTCTACCTGTTCTATTCATTGTTCTACTTGTAGAAAGTTAGAAATAATTTCCGTTTCATGATTATCAATGGGGCTTGTTGTTCACTTAAACTTGAAGAACAAAAAATTGGCGAATGGTACTATTTGGATGCTTTGCGTACATGTTTCTTAGACTATATGGAAGTAATATATAGAAAGATTTCACCCGTCTACCTGTTCCATTCATTGTTCTACTTGTCGAAAATTACAAATAATTTCCGATAAAGGATTAACCATTGGGGCTCATTGTTCACTTAAACTTGAAGAACAAAAATTGGCGAATGGTACTGTTTGGATGCTTTGAGTACATGTTTCTTAGACTATACGGAAGCAATATATACAAAGATTTCAACCGTCTGCGTGTTCCAATCATTGTTCTACTTGTAGAAAGTTACAATTAATTTCCGTTAAAGTATTAACAATGGGGCCCGTAGGTCACTTAAACTTGAAGAACAAAAAATTGGCGAATGGTACTGTTTGGATGCTTTGCATATGTGTTTCTTAGACTATATAGAAGCAATATATACATTGATTTCAACCGTCTACCTCTTCCACTCATTGTTCTACTTGTCGCAAGTTACAAATAATTACCGTTAAAGTATTAACAATGGGGTTCGTAGTTCACTTAAACTTGAAGATGATATAATTGGCGAATTGTACAGTTTGGATGCTTTGCATATATGTTTCTTAGATTATATAGAAGCAATATATACAAAGATTTCAACAGTCTACCTGTTCCATTCATTGTTCTACTTGTCGAAATTTACAAATAATTTCATTTAAAGGATTAACAATGGGGCTCGTAGTTCACTTAAACTTGAAGAACAAAAAATTGGCGAATGGTACTGTTTGGATGCTTTGCATATATGTTTCTTAGGCTATATAGAAGCAATATAAACAATGATTTCAACCGTCTACCTGATCCATTCATTGTTCTACTTGTCGAAATTTACAAATAATTTCCTTTACAGGATTAACAATGGGGCTCGTAGTTCACTTAAACTTTAAGATCAAAAAATTGGCGAATTGTACTGATTGGATGATTTGCATATATGTTTCTTAGACTATATAGAAGCAATATATACAATGATTTCAACCGTCTACCTGTCCCATTCATTGTTCTACTTGTCGAAATTTACAATTAATTTCCGTTAAAGGATTAACAATGGGGCTCGTAGTTCACTTAAACTTGAAGAACAAAAAATTGGCGAATGGTACTGTTTGGATGCTTTGCATATATGTTTCTTAGACTATATGGAAGCAATATATACAAAGATTTCAACCGTCTACCTGTTCCATTCATTGTTCTACTTGTCGAAAGTTACAAATAATTTCCGATAACAGATTAACCATTGGGGCTCATTGTTCACTTAAACTTGAAGAACAAAAAATTGGCGAATTGTACTGTTTGGATGCATTGCATATATATTTCTTATACTATATAGAAGCAATATATACAAACATTTCAACCGTCTACCTGTTCCTTTCAATGTTCTACTTGTCGAAAGGTACAAATAATTTCCTTTAAAGGATTAACAATGGGGCTCGTAGTTCACTTAAACTTGAAGAACAAAAAATTGGCGAATTGTACTGTTTGGATGCTTTGCATATATGTTTCTTAGACTATATAGAAGCAATATATACATTGATTTCAACCGTCTACCTGTTCCATTCATTGTTCTACTTGTCGAAATTTACAATTAATTTCCTTTAAAGGATTAACAATGGGGCTCGTAGTTCACTTAAACTTGAAGAACTAAAAATTGGCGAATTGTACTGTTTGGATGCTTTGCATATATGTTTCTTAGACTATATGGAAGCAATATATACAAAGATTTCAACCGTCTACGTGTTCCATTCATTGTTCTACTTGTCGAAATTTACAAATAATTTCCTTTAAAGGATTAACAATGGGGCTCGTTGTTTACTTAAACTTGAAGAACAAAAAATTGGCGAATGGTACTGTTTGGATGCTTTGCATATATGTTTCGTAGACTATATAGAAGCAATATATACAATGATTTCAACCGTCTACAAGATCCATTCATTGTTCTACTTGTCGAAAATTACAAATAATTTCCTTTACAGGATTAACAATGGGGCTCGTAGTTCACTTAAACTTGAAGATCAAATAATTGGCGAATTGTACTGTTTGGATGATTTGCATATATGTTTCTTAGACTATATAGAAGCAATATATACAATGATTTCAACCGTCTACCTGTTCCATTCATTGTTCTACTTGTCGAAAATTACAAATAATTTCCGATAAAGGATTAACCATTAGGGCTCATTGTTCACTTACACTTGAAGAACAAAAAATTGGCGAATGGTACTGTTTGGATGCTTTGCGTACATGTTTCTTAGACTATATGGAAGCAATATATACAAAGATTTCAACCGTCTACGTGTTCCAATCATCGTTCTACTTGTCGAAATTTACAACTAATTTCCTTTAAAGGATTAACAATGGGGCTCGTTGTTTACTTAAACTTGAAGAACAAAAAATTGGCGAATGGTACTGTTTGGATGCTTTGCATATATGTTTCTTAGATTATATAGAAGCAATATATGCAAAGCTTTCACCCGTCTACCTGTACTATTCATTGTTCTACTTGTAGAAAGTTACAAATAATTTCCATTTCATTATTATCAATGGGGCTCGCTGTTCACTTAAACTTGAAGATCAAAGAATAGGCGATTGTTACTGTTTAGATGCTTTGCATATAGGTTTCTTAGACTATATAGAAGCAACATATACAAAGATTTCAACCGTCTACCTGTTCTATTCATTGTTCTACTTGTAGAAAGTTACAAATAATTTCCGTTTCATGATAATCAATGGGGCTCGTTGTTCACTTAAACTTGAAGAACAAAAAATTGGCGAATGGTACTGTTTGAATGCTTTGAATATATGTTTCTTAGATTATATAGAAGCAATATATACAAAGATTTCAACCGTCTACATGATCCATTCATTGTTCTACTTGTCGAAAATTACAAATAATTTCCGATAAAGGATTAACCATTAGGGCTCATTGTTCACTTACACTTGAAGAACAAAAAATTGGCGAATGGTACTGTTTGGATGCTTTGCGTACATGTTTCTTAGACTATATGGAAGCAATATATACAAAGATTTCAACCGTCTACCAGTTCCATTCATTGTTCTACTTGTCGGAAGTTACAAATAATTTCCGTTAAGGGATTAACAATGGGGATCGTAGTTTACTTAAACTTGAAGAACAAAAAATTGGCGAATTGTACTGTTTGGATGCTTTGCATATATGTTTCTTAGACTATATAGAAGCAATATATACAATGATTTCAACAGTCTACCTGTTCCATTCATTGTTCTACTTGTCGGAAGTTACAAATAATTTCCGTTAAGGGATTAACAATGGGGATCGTAGTTTACTTAAACTTGAAGAACAAAAAATTGGCGAATTGTACTGTTTGGATGCTTTGCATATATGTTTCTTAGACTATATAGAAGCAATATATACAATGATTTCAACAGTCTACCTGTTCCATTCATTGTTCTACTTGTCGAAATTTACAAATAATTTCCTTTAAAGGATTAACAATGGGGCTTGAAGTTCACTTACACTTGAAGATCAAAAAATTGGCGAAGGGTACTGTTTGGATGCTTTGCATATATGTTTCTTAGACTATATAGGAGCAACATATACAAAGATTTCAACCGTCTACCTGTTCTATTCATTGTTCTACTTGTAGAAAGTTACAAATAATTTCCGTTTCATGATTTTCAATGGGGCTCGTTGTTCACTTAAACTTGAAGAACAAAAAATTGGCGAATGGTACTGTTTGGATGCTTTGCTTACATGTTTCTTAGACTATATGGAAGCAATATATACAAAGATTTCAACGGTGTACGTGTTCCAAACATTGTTCTACTTGTCGAAATTTACAAGTAATTTCCTTTAAAGGATTAACAATGGGGCTCGTTGTTCACTTCAACTTGAAGAACAAAAAATTGATGAATGGTACTGTTTGGATGCTTTGCGTACATGTTTCTTAGACTATATAGAAGCAATATATACAAAGATCCCAACAGTCTACCTGTCCCATTCATTGTTCTACTTGTCGAAAATTACAAATAATTTCCGATAACGGATTAACCATTGGGGCTCATTGTTCACTAAACTTGAAGAACAAAAAATAGTCGAATTGTACTGTTTGGATGCTTTGCATATATGTTTCTTAGACTATATAGAAGCAATATATACAATGATTTCAACCGTCTACCTGTTCCATTCATTGTTCTTCTTATCGAAATTTACAAATAATTTCCTTTAAAGGGTTATCAATGGGGCTTGAAGTTCACTTAAACTTGAAGATCAAAAAATTGGCGAAGGGTACTGTTTGGATGCTTTGCATATATGTTTCTTAGACTATATAGGAGCAACATATACAAAGATTTCAACCGTCTACCTGTTCTATTCATTGTTCTACTTGTAGAAAGTTACAAATAATTTCCGTTTCATGATTTTCAATGGGGCTCGTTGTTCACTTAAACTTGAAGAACAAAAAATTGGCGAATGGTACTGTTTGGATGCTTTGCTTACATGTTTCTTAGACTATATGGAAGCAATATATACAAAGATTTCAACCGTGTACGTGTTCCAAACATTGTTCTACTTGTCGAAATTTACAAGTAATTTCCTTTAAAGGATTAACAATGGGGCTCGTTGTTCACTTCAACTTGAAGAACAAAAAATTGATGAATGGTACTGTTTGGATGCTTTGCGTACATGTTTCTTAGACTATATGGAAGCAATATATACAAAGATCCCAACAGTCTACCTGTCCGATTCATTGTTCTACTTGTCGAAAGTTACAAATAATTTCCGATAACGGATTAACCATTGGGGCTCATTGTTCACTAAACTTGAAGAACAAAAAATAGTCGAATTGTACTGTTTGGATGCTTTGCATATATGTTTCTTAGACTATATAGAAGCAATATATACAATGATTTCAACCGTCTACCTGTTCCATTCATTGTTCTTCTTATCGAAATTTACAAATAATTTCCTTTAAAGGGTTATCAATGGGGCTCGTTGTTCACTTAAACTTGAAGAACAAATAATTGGCGAATGGTAATGTTTGGATGCTATGCCTATATGTTTCTTAGACTATATAGAAGCAACATATACAAAGATTTCAACCGTCTACCTGTTCTATTCATTGTTCTACTTTTAGAAAGTTAGAAATAATTTCCGTTTCATGATTATCAATGGGGCTCGTTGTTCACTTAAACTTGAAGATCAAATAATTGGCGAATTGTACTGTTTGGATGATTTGCATATATGTTTCTTAGATTATATAGAAGCAATATATACAAATATTTCAACCGTCCACCTGTTCCATTCATTGTTCTACTTGTCGAAAAATACAAATAATTTCCGATAAAGGATTAACCATTGGGGCTCATTGTTCACTTAAACTTGAAGACCAAAAAATTGGCGAATGGTACTGTTTGGATGCTTTGCATATATGTTTCTTAGACTATATGGAAGCAATATATACAAAGATTTCAACCGTCTACCTGTTCCATTCATTGTTCTACTTGTCGAAAGTTACAAATAATTTCCGATAACAGATTAACCATTGGGGCTCATTGTTCACTTAAACTTGAAGAACAAAAAATTGGCGAATTGTACTGTTTGGATGCATTGCATATATATTTCTTATACTATATAGAAGCAATATATACAAACATTTCAACCGTCTACCTGTTCCTTTCAATGTTCTACTTGTCGAAAGGTACAAATAATTTCCGATAAAGGATTAACAATGGGGCTCGTTGTTTACTTAAACTTGAAGAACAAAAAATTGGCGAATGGTACTGTTTGGATGCTTTGCATATATGTTTCTTCGACTATATGGAAGCAATATATACAAAGATTTCAACCGTCTACCTGTACTATTCATTGTTCTACTTGTAGAAAGTTACAATTAATTTCCGTTAAAGTATTAACAATGGGGCCCGTAGGTCACTTAAACTTGGAGAACAAAAAATTGGCGAATGGTACTGTTTGGATGCTTTGCATATGTGTTTCTTAGACTATATGAAGCAATATATACATTGATTTCAACCGTCTACCTCTTCCACTCATTGTTCTACTTGTCGCAAGTTACAAATAATTACCGTTAAAGTATTAACAATGGGGCTCGTAGTTCACTTAAACTTGAAGATGATATAATTGGCGAATTGTACTGTTTGGATGCTTTGCATATATGTTTCTTAGATTATATAGAAGGAATATATACAAAGATTTCAACAGTCTACCTGTTCCATTAATTGTTCTACTTGTCGAAATTTACAAATAATTTCATTTAAAGGATTAACAATGGGGCTCGTAGTTCACTTAAACTTGAAGAACAAAAAATTGGCGAATGGTACTGTTTGGATGCTTTGCATATATGTTTCTTAGGCTATATAGAAGCAATATAAACAATGATTTCAACCGTCTACCTGATCCATTCATTGTTCTACTTGTCGAAATTTACAAATAATTTCCTTTACAGGATTAACAATGGGGCTCGTAGTTCACTTAAACTTGAAGATCAAATAATTGGCGAATTGTACTGTTTGGATGAGTTGCATATATGTTTCTTAGACTATATAGAAGCAATATATACAATGATTTCAACCGTCTACCTGTCCCATTCATTGTTCTACTTGTCGAAATTTACAAATAATTTCCGTTAAGGGATTAACCATTGGGGCTCATTGTTCACTTAAACTTGAAGAACAAAAAATTGGCGAACTGTACTGTTTGGATGCTTTGCATATTTGTTTCTTATACTATATAGAAGCAATATATACAAAGATTTCAACCGTCTACCTGTTCCATTCACTGTTCTACTTGTCGAAAGTTACAAATAATTTCCGATAAAGGATTAACAATGGGGCTCATTGTTCACTTAAAGTTGAAGAACAAAAAATTGGCGAATGGTACTGTTTGGATGCTTTGCATATATGTTTCTTAGACTATATGGAAGCAATATATACAAAGATTTCAACCGTCTGCGTGTTCCAATCATTGTTCTACTTGTAGAAAGTTACAATTAATTTCCGTTAAAGTATTAACAATGGGGCCCGTAGGTCACTTAAACTTGAAGAACAAAAAATTGGCGAATGGTACTGTTTGGATGCTTTGCATATGTGTTTCTTAGACTATATAGAAGCAATATATACATTGATTTCAACCGTCTACCTCTTCCACTCATTGTTCTACTTGTCGCAAGTTACAAATAATTACCGTTAAAGTATTAACAATGGGGTTCGTAGTTCACTTAAACTTGAAGATGATATAATTGGCGAATTGTACAGTTTGGATGCTTTGCATATATGTTTCTTAGATTATATAGAAGCAATATATACAAAGATTTCAACAGTCTACCTGTTCCATTCATTGTTCTACTTGTCGAAATTTACAAATAATTTCATTTAAAGGATTAACAATGGGGCTCGTAGTTCACTTAAACTTGAAGAACAAAAAATTGGCGAATGGTACTGTTTGGATGCTTTGCATATATGTTTCTTAGGCTATATAGAAGCAATATAAACAATGATTTCAACCGTCTACCTGATCCATTCATTGTTCTACTTGTCGAAATTTACAAATAATTTCCTTTACAGGATTAACAATGAGGCTCGTAGTTCACTTAAACTTTAAGATCAAAAAATTGGCGAATTGTACTGATTGGATGATTTGCATATATGTTTCTTAGACTATATAGAAGCAATATATACAATGATTTCAACCGTCTACCTGTCCCATTCATTGTTCTACTTGTCGAAATTTACAATTAATTTCCGTTAAAGGATTAACAATGGGGCTCGTAGTTCACTTAAACTTGAAGAACAAAAAATTGGCGAATGGTACTGTTTGGATGCTTTGCATATATGTTTCTTAGACTATATGGAAGCAATATATACAAAGATTTCAACCGTCTACCTGTTCCATTCATTGTTCTACTTGTCGAAAGTTACAAATAATTTCCGATAACAGATTAACCATTGGGGCTCATTGTTCACTTAAACTTGAAGAACAAAAAATTGGCGAATTGTACTGTTTGGATGCATTGCATATATATTTCTTATACTATATAGAAGCAATATATACAAACATTTCAACCGTCTACCTGTTCCTTTCAATGTTCTACTTGTCGAAAGGTACAAATAATTTCCGATAAAGGATTAACAATGGGGCTCGTTGTTTACTTAAACTTGAAGAACAAAAAATTGGCGAATGGTACTGTTTGGATGCTTTGCATATATGTTTCGTAGACTATATAGAAGCAATATATACAATGATTTCAACCGGCTACAAGATCCATTCATTGTTCTACTTGTCGAAAATTACAAATAATTTCCGATAAAGGATTAACCATTAGGGCTCATTGTTCACTTACACTTGAAGAACAAAAAATTGGCGAATGGTACTGTTTGGATGCTTTGCGTACATGTTTCTTAGACTATATGGAAGCAATATATACAAA